>JAOYMZ010019464.1:0-18702 GCA_025802335.1 Pinguicula primuliflora
TTGGAAAGTTTGGATTTCTGTCAGCACTCTAGCAGTTCTTGAGGGTGGAAAAAAATGAGACAAGAAGGCCTTCCTCAAGTCCTCCCAGGATCTGATAGAGTCAGATGGTAAGCTATAGAGCCAATCCTTTGCCTTGTCTTTCAATGAAAAGGGAAATAATATCAGCCTCAGTGCCTCTTGGTCTACTCCATTGATCTTGATTGTGTCACAAATTTCTAAGAATGCATCTACATGAGTGCACGGGTTACTGCTCTCAGCACCTCCAAACATCGAATGACTTTGCATAAACTGAATTGTGGATGGTTTCAGCTCAAAACTATGAGTTCTGATAGCAGGTCTCCTGATTGGTGGATCTAAAACTCCAGCAGCAGGCATGGCGAAGACCTCAATAGGCAGATCATCATCATGAGGGATCACTTCTCGGTTAATATCATCCATTTCAGTAGCTAAACTCTCTTCAAAATTAGATTCTGAACATGATGAATTCTCTCTCAAAACTGGATTTTCTTGAGCTCTTCTCTGTGCTCTTTGTGCTCTAAGCTCTCTTCTTCTTATCTGTTCTTCAGGATCAACAGCAACAACTGGTTCTAAGATCATGAACTACCTAAAAATTCAGTTGCAAGCTAAACTTCAGAAACCCAAGTAACAAAAAGTAAAACAATGGAGAACAATGTAGTTTTGCTGAAATTAAATTGCATGTCATAATATTTCCTTCCCCGACAATGGCGCCAAAAACTTGATGTTCATTATGCAAGCATACACTATCAAGTTATAATACAGTGCATAAAGCAAAGGTCAGATCCACAGGGAAGGGAAATTACACTTCCAACATTCATATCAGCATTTATCAAAGTAACCAACAATTCAGGAATGCATATCTTTTAAACTACTGATCCAAATGACCTAAACTAAAGTTTTCCTGATATCTATGTGAATAAGGAACAAATGTTCAGAAGATAGTTTATCCAAACTTGCGGCAGAATTTGAGATAAAAATTCTGGAATAGAGATGACTCAGGATTTCAGTATTTTGCCTCACAGTTATGCTTCAACTCTGTTTTTATTTTAACTTGGATCTTTTCTTGCTAAGTTGAACCATGAAACCCTTGTATAATTAGCCCTTATTACCAGCATCTAATTAGTCTAACCAATTGAGAGGCAGGTTAGGGGTAATACCCCAAGGACGGCTAATTGGTGCATCCAAAGAGTGAGATGAATCACTCTTCCAAATCTCAAGGTCTTGTTCTTAAAATGGCACCAAGGATTAGGGGTGACACCCCAAGGACGGTGGTGTGAGCTATTCTAGTGTAGATTCTACAAATCCACCATCGTGGCTAGTGCAAAACACCTAGATTAGAATCTGGCCGAAAGTTATAACTCATGAAAATAGAATAGCTCATTCAAACATTAGACAAGATCCAATCCAAATATTCATAAAAACATGTTCTAAAGTATAAAAGCTCAGCTCAACAGAGTCCTGAGTCTATAGAAACTAGATCATGCTAGTAGCACAAGCCAAAATAAAAAGAAAAATGCAAAAAGTGCTTGAATCCATGGTCTTCAAAGTTGCAGAACTGCTTCTTGAATGAGTTGCTGATATTTTTCTCCTCCTCTCGTCTGGAGGCGTCTAATCCACGAGTTGTGTGAATGAGAGTTGTTCCTTTGGTTTAGGGCTTCGTCCAGATCAAAATGTCAGCTTCACCCTCCAATCCATGTGAGAGATGTGCATTCTTTGAAGTGAGGGCATAACTGTATTATCAGTTAAATCTGTATCTCTCCACATATTGTATCCAAAGTGGGTCAAGATGCCTCTATTAGCTCGTGTGGCCTGAAGGTGACTTGATCAGGTGCTCATGATCTAACTTCATGCCAAATTTCAGATTTAACCTCGCAACCAGGTGAAAGTTGTGAACCTATCTTCAGGGTAAAAGGGACAATAACCAGTCCAGTACTAATTCTCTTTTTTCCGTTCATAAGTCTTGGTTCCAGCCATTTTTAGCCATTGGTTCCTCTTCAAATATGTAGACATGGTCCTGAAGGAGATGCCTGTGAAAGGGCTCGTCCACCCTTGATCTAAGGTAAGAGATATGCATTTTGGATGGTTAGATGTAGATTTATCCAAAATGGTAAGACAACTTTTGTACTTAGCCTAACCACTTCCTTCTTTTGCACCTTGCGGTCCCCCATTTTTGCCTTTGGCTCCAAGTTTGACACATATAGATATGAGGCACGGTTCAAATGTTGCACTAAGCTTGTGGACTTGATTTTGTACCCCTTTGAATTGAAGTTCCACACTTAGCCAAAATTCTCACTTCATGTTCTTCACGTTTTGGTTGCTGAAATCTGGTAGCTTGACTTCAAATCTGCTGGATCATGACTGAAATCACTCCTCCCTTGCTTGGATGTTATAATCAGCTTGTTCAGCCCCTTTGATCAGTTCCAGAATCACTCCAAAAATTCTCTTGAAGTTCAAATGATCAGAATGCCTTCAGTTTTATAGTATTGGGTCTTCTCTTGCACCAATTTCAGCTTTTGTGACTTTGATCCTGCAATTGTCACCATTGACACAATTGATAGAGGTTTGATGTATAAAAACAGTATTTAAGGCCTAAAATGATATGAAATGATATGCTAAGATGACTTAAATTACTATATAAATTGAGGCTATCAGTGGGAAAAATTACATATAGTTTTGTCATTTTTTTCTCTTGTTCTTCTATATTCTGATGCATTCTTCTACCATGATTATAATACAAAATAGTCCAATCTCTTACATTATATTTTTTTCCTTTTTCATATATATTGTATATTATTAAATAGTAATAAACATATAGATAAAATTATGGTTTGTGCCCCCGCTTCTGAAATTCCTGAATCCGTCACAGATAAGGGCATTTGTCTGTAATATAATGTACAGGATTAAAAAAATTTCATTTGACTAATCAACTCACTTTTTCTACGCTGCAGCCACAACTAACAAATTTAGAATATACTTCTTATGTAAGATATAAATATTTTCTTGCATTCCTCATCAACTCAGTGTTAAGAAAGTACTTCAGTGGTCCTAAATTCTTCATCTCAAACTCCGGATAGTAGATTTGGATACAATAGTCTAAACTGTAATAGGTAGTAAGTAGCCTGTAAGGGTCGTGTCCACAGACAAAGAGAGATTATCATTATTTGTGTTTCCTTACAAGAGTTTTACAAAATAGATGAAATTAGGGAGAATTGTGCTAAATCAAGGACTAGACTAAGAATCTAAAAGACTCAAGCATATCAAAGAAGATAATTTAGTTCAGGCGACCTCTATTGGTCACTTGGTTCGACATAATGGTCTTTACGTGGCTTTGGGTCATTGGTGTATTTTTTGACATATTGGTATTTAGTGGTGTAACTTAGGAATATCACTATAAGGCATCGTCCTTTTCACACACACACTCACACCATGTGTGAACACACACTCACATGTTGGTGTGTGGGGCCTAGTATTCAGGAATGTGAGTGGGGGTGTGGGGTGCGATGGGCCCGGATGGTGCCTTAAATCATTTTTGAACAAAGATCTTTATCAATTCTTGACATGACACGTGCTTCGTACGCACCAAGTAGGTGAGAATACACAGCTTATCTACCAAATCTCTTCTTCGCCGGTGCCAGAACTGGTTCTTCGGTCTGGTGAACATGGTGAACCAGTCGCATCCTATGGCATCGGTCATGGCTGCCGCCGATACAACAATGGGTCTTGAGATCGCACACATATCGATGTCGGCAAATTCCAATTCAGAGCAACCCCAGACCCCTAAGAATTATCGATATGTATTTTAAGATCAAGAGGTGCTACTTCAATCGGATTTAGGGTGTGTGCAGTGAGATACTTACTGCACATTATGCAGTGCCCATGTGACACTGCATGATTGGTGTGACAGGGGGCCCGGTGTTCAATACTTTCGCATGGACTCACATATCGACCAATCCCACAGTGCCATGTGGGCACTGCATGGTGCAGTGACTGCACACACCCGTAACCCTGCTTCATCTGGCCAAAACTCAACCATTTCACACATCCTAATATCACAAAAGAGTTTTGCTACAAGATTTCAGCAAGTCACTGCCGCTACTACTACAATCTCACCCAAACGTACAATGTGGATAGGAGAACCGACAGTCGAACTCTCAAATGCTAATATTGAAATTCTTGTTGCACCTTTCCTTGAAGCGTTAATTGGGAAATTCATGGATGGGAGACCTTCAATCTACGACATCAGAAAGGCAATAATGGGTATAAGTCCCAAATCTGAGTTCATGGCAGGGTTGATAGATCAGAAACACTTATTATTGAGGTTCAACAATGAGGAAGACAGACATAGGTTATGGATCCGACAAAATGGGGACATCATTAGATATGCTATGAATGTCTTGGGATGGTCGACAAATTTTCACCTATATGTTGAACCTCAGTTTGCTCCAATATGAATTTCCTTCACACAATTACCACTTCACTTCTTCCACAAAGAAAGTCTGAAAAGTTTAGCCATACATGTTGGAACACCACTAATGGTGGATCAATCTACCTTTAAGGTACTCAGACCCAGTGATGCTAGAATGTGTGTGGATCAATCTACCTTTAAGGCACAAAGACTAAAATACCCACTGAACTTCATCTGAATTACCAATCAAACTACTACATGTATAAAATCCAATCTAAAATTCCCAATTCCTCAATTCCAATTTCAAAAACTATGAACCCTAGATTGTTCGTGTTGGCGAATTTATCTTCATTTACGACGAATCCATGGATTTTATTTCAGATATACACGGTTCTGATATATGGGTAAGCATTTATTCCTATATTTATGCGTTGACTAATGCGAGGTTCGTGACTACAACGATTTGGTGGTGTTCGGACGAAACTGGTTGTTCAAAAAATAATCGGATTTTATGCATTCGTGTTGTATTTCTAAATTCGTGAGTTCGTTTATTGAATTCATATGTGATTTCGTGAGATCGCCTAGTTTATTCCATTCTTCAATGTTCGCGTTCTTGACATAATTGAGAGGATACATGATTCATTTCTTTTTTTGAACGTTGTCCAGATGTCTGCGAAACAAAAGGAACTCCGAACTGTCTCAGACACACAAGGTGAAACTTACACCGAGTTTAGCCAAGCTCCAGAATAGATTGTAAACTTGAAATCATCTCCTTAATGGACGAACAAGAGGGATGAAATTGTCACTTCTATATTAGCAAGATATAGAAATGTTGCACCTGGACAGAATCAATGAACTTGTACCATCTTCATGTGTGTTGAACAATCTTGAAATGATTTTTCGAGTGTAAAACATTCATCGGTCTTATATTGTGGGCTTATTTTTCGAGTTTAACTTTAACATTTCATTTTTCCAAGTGTAGCATTGACATTTTGTATTTTTCGAGTGTATGATTGATTTGGTATGGATCGTTTTTTTGTTAAGGTAATTGAAACCGATATAATCTTTGATAATCTCCATTGTATCATGTTTACTTGTTTTGATTCGGATAGTACTGTTGTTATAGAGTGTTTGCAGCGTGAAGGTTATTGTTGTCATTTAACCATCAGTTAACTGTTTAATCAATTTCAAAATAAACACACGAAATATAACTAACCCAATCCAAATCAAACATGAAAAGATGTTTACTATATTTGATGTTGATACCGATAACACTCGTAATTAAAATCAAATTCGGCTACATAAGTCTGCAGTAAACAGATCTTTAAAGTCAAAAAATGGAACCACATGCCACAAGTAAATGTCACAAACAAGTTCAGAAAGTTCACAAGTAAACATCACTCAGTAGTTCATTTGGCTTATTGTTGTTCAAGAAACTGTGGATAACGGCACAAACAAAGAGGACATTGGTCTGGCACTCAATTTGGTAGAACATATGCAACCGTAAGACTCCTCAATGACAGTTTAGATGCTAAATGCACACTCAATTAGATTGTGTGCTTTAGAATATTTCAAATTGAAGTACTCTTTGGCATTATGTGGATCTCGATTGCCGGTGGCCCATTTCCTCAAATGGTAGTTGTGTAGTACTGACCTAGAATTCAAATTTGAATATGAATATGAGGAAACAAATTCAAATTCGGTATGTGAGGGTTTGTTTGGGGGATTCCAAATCGGACAACAGAACCTACAAATCTACAAATCGAAACCCAAGAACACATAATCGGTATAACATTAACCTAGAATTCTTAAGAAATTGTCTAGGTTTTGAACAAAAAAAAATAAATTTGTCTAGGTTTCGTCTATGCAAATAGAGAAACGGCAACAAAAACTAGGTTCATCAAAGTTTCAGTAGAAGGATAATGATATTTATACACAATTTATTGACACAAATAATTGGCACACTTTAAATTACAGTTACATCCCGTCAATAACCCCAAAATTGAAACCATCAATGGAAAATTGATATATCAATGATCAAAAACTCTATGCACTGGATTGATTTTGGCGATTATATAGTCAGTAATTTCGTTATATTTTTTCTCTTAGAGTTAAGTAGTCCTTAATTATAGTTTAGAAATTACCGGTGATGAAGTCATCGGAACATGGATTTTTGAGCCTTGATGCATCAAATTTTCATCGATAATTTTAATTTCGACAACATTAACAGAATATGGCCGAATATTAAAGCTTGTCAATTTTTTATGTCAAAAAATTGTATACAAATAGCTTTGTTCTTTAGTAGAAACATATCATGAACGACGCAATTGGAGAAACGATGAATCTCGCAACCTAGGATTTGTCCAGGATTTGTTGAATTTGTCGAATTGTGTTTTTGTGATTTGGGGATTTTCTAAAGTGGGTTTATACATATATCGAGGGCATTATGTAATTTGTTTGAAGTTAAGAGTCATTTTAAACTTTTAACTTGACTCTTAAATAGGTAACTCTCCAAATCACACATATTTCGTGTGATTGGATTTAGCGACTATAATACACTTCTGGTCAAAATTCATTTGATTATGAGCACAATTCGTCGAATAACGCGCTTAATCAAATTCAAAGTAAACACAACGGCGCATTTGATTAAGATGGTTAAGAGCACGGACAATGCTCGTAATCAAACTCAAAGTAAACACAACATTGCGTTTGATTACGATAGTTAAGAGCACAGACAACACCGGTAATCAAACTCAAATAAACACAACGTCCCATTTGGTTATGATAGTTAAAATTGCATCATCAAGCAATATTTGATGGTAAAATGTATTAAAAAAAAGTAAAATGTATTTTTTAATCCAACTCTGTACCCTTTAAAAAACGAGTTCTAGCTTATCCTTTCCCATCTTTCTTTTCGTAGTCCATGTCTAGAATTCTCTCGCAACCCCTATCACATTTCTTTCACCGCCAATCGCAGGCGGCTAGATTCCGGCAACATCGCCAAAAATCAGGCAAGAGCGGCCGCGCGGAGATCATTGAACTCGACATCGAGCATGTCTCATCATCACAGATCAGTTCGACGGAAGATATAATCGCGCTGGGTATCAAGAGGCTCGAAGACGCGATCCAAAGCATGGTCGTTCGCCGAGCTACGCCAGATTGGATCCCCTTCCTTCCAGGATACTCTTTCTTGGTACCACATCGCACTAGGTCTGGGTATGCCCACGCATCAGGCAGCTTGACTGAGATGATCGGAGAATTGGCTTATTACGGATCCGGCACCGATCGGATCTTTTCTCTGGATTTGATGTCGGAAGAAGAAATTCTGGCTTTTACCTCAGTCAGGGGATGGCCTTCTTCTTCTTTTTTCATTCAAGGTGAGAAGAATCCATCGTGATTAGATTGATTGGTATGTGTTGCCAGAACTTTCTTCTGTAAATTAGATAGATGGGTGATAATGCATGATCTTCTGTTTCGACTGAATATATTCCGGTATAGAGATGTGGAGAGGCGTTGAATTTGCGATCAAATTCAATAAGCACCTAGAAGATTTTTTAGGCACTTCGGATTATAATAAGAACATTCATTATTGTGATAAATAGAAAGTTGCCTTCTGTTGTAGCTGCTTGTAGTCTGAGCAGATATGCGCGCGTGCCTATAGAGTTAGAGTCTGGATCGTTCAGTAACACATTGATCTTCATTATTCAGTTCAATCATGGGCAATATTGGATCTTGGTTTCTTGTTAACTTTAGGGATGGCAAATAGGAGAATGTTCCTGCACAAGGAACTTTAACTCTGGTTTATTACTCGTTTTTTCTTTCAAGGAAGAATATATCCTTCATATAGGTTGAGGGAATAAAGGTTTTGCTTCGCTGATTTGTTTTGTTCTTCGGCTACTCAAGCCCAAAGTTGCAATATGGTTTAGTTTCCCTGTGTGTTATTATACTTAATATTTCTGCACAATGCAGGGTCTTTACCGAAACATCCTATTCAAGCCGTGGAAGTGGAGCTGAAAATTCAGGATGACAATGACCTTACTGATGCTACATCTCACACAGAGGAACAGGATTAGGTATAGCTTTTATTTATGTCCTGTTCTTCCTGAGTCTTAAACCTGTTGAACTGAAAGTATCATGAATGTAGAAGCACATCTTAACTTTTGGTGAGAAACTTAAAAGATTTTGAAATCGTCAATTCTTATATCTATTCCATTTCACAATCTTTTCAATCCTGTCCTTGCTATGTGACGATAACTCTTTTTGCAGGGTATCTTTAACTACTTATATAGACATCCAACTTTGTCTGAGCTTTTGTCTACATTGATGTTCTATTATTTGCCTTTATTTTCTTCTCCTACAGGCCTTTCACCATTTGTAAGGTATAGACTGCACGGGGATATGAGGAACCTTGAATAAAGGAGCGAGGCGATGCTTCCCAGACTTACACAGCTCAGGTCTAATGGTTGGTGGATCTTGTGTAGTTTCTTTTTTATGGTCCAAAAGAGTTCGCAAGCAGATGGATTGATCATTCAGATTTCCACAGATTGTAGATTCTAGTTGTGTGTTTATTCCTGTACAGGAATGTTAGTTGTTTGTTTGTTTGGCTGATCAAGATGCTGTTGTATGCACTGCTAAAAAAAGATGCTTGTAATGTGTATCATATGAGCACAGCGTAATTGTAATCCTCCCAGTGTAATTTCTAGTGTCATGCAAATTTTCGTTGTAATAAGTATGATTATCGTCGTATTTTTTCATGTTGATTAACAAGTTTATGATAAAACATTGCATTTTTATGCAATTAATTTATGACTTTTAAATTATTTCTGGCATGTATTTATTTGATAGTTAAGTTTTAATTTTGTTTTTTTCCCAATATTTTTTTTCCAGATGTGATCTTCACATAAATAATCTGTAGCGGGAAGGTATGATTGCATATATTTTAGACGATGGTATCACTGGTTTATTCTGTTTTCCAATTTAAGGAAAAGAGCGGTTACAACGATTTACAAAAGCGGGTTCACCAAATTCCTTCTTCCTCGAACATATCGAGACCTCTCCCTCTGACATGAATCAGACCTCTGTCCAAAATTTCTAAAAATTTCTCACAGCAAGCAAAATTCAGGTCACCTCTCCTAGATTTTGAAGGTGGGCTGATAGAATTGTTTTTATCCTCAACTGGGCACTTGTGGACTTGTGGACTTGTGGAGGTTCACATTTCCATAACTTTACCTATAAAAAATATTCAAGAGAAGTTCGTTCTTCCCTCCATGATCCATAACCTTGGTAAATTAAATATTATGCCCTGTCAGGATGGAAGAATTTTGAAAATGCCCTTCCGCGCAGAAGCCTTCTGCGCGAAGTAAAAAAATTTCCTTTTCTCACACATTTACACCATTTTACACACATTGGTCATCTTTGTGTTCGGTCGGAAACCCTTCAAATTTCTTCCCTTCTGGTGTGTGAGAAAATTGAGGCTGTGATCTAGGGGGCAGAGAGGGGGAGATGGCATCAATCAAGGCTTACGGCTTGGACGAGGACAGCAACGTGGATGTGCGTCCGTTCGACGAGGGCGGATGCGAGTCCGTTGGATGAAGACGGGGACAGCGATGTGGATGCGCATCCGTTTGGAACCTCCGGCGGCAAGGTTCCTATCTCGAATGGCAATGATCGAGACGGGATTTGAAGGGATATTCAGCTCGGATGGTCCAATTCTTCCGCCGCCGACTGAGATGGTGGAAGAAGGATTTGCCCTTGGTGGTGGAAAAAGGATTTGCCCTTCGTCTGTAACCCAAGAAAGAAAATTTGCCTTTGAGTCTGGTATGTGCATTTTGGTGCTTTACCAAAATTTTTCTTTGAATTGATTCTAAATTTGATTCTGGAATTAGGATTATATCTTCGACTATGGCCAATACGATTTTCTCCCGTCTCTTACCCATTTTCAAGACCAGTGTTTTTGCTAGGTACCCGGAGAAGATGATCCAATGTGTGTAAAATGGTGTAAATGTGTGTGAGAGGGAAATTTTTTTAGTCCGCGCAGATGCCTTCTGCGCGGAAGGATATTTCCAAAAATCTCACTTTCTGACAGGGCATAATATTTAATTTACCCCATAACCTTCTCCATATTTTCAATATATAACCCTGCATTCAGGCCAAGGTGTAGCAGTGGGCCCAATTTGTAACAGGCCTGGTCCATGTGGAACCCTGTTATAGATTTCATTTAACAATAAAAAATTGGGTTTTGATTCTCTTCAACTCGGATGCCCCTCCTCCTCGTAATGCCAATTTCATGATCATTGGACAAAACTTTCAATAAAATATTCTTCCCTGATAAATTATGGATGTCAACATGACAATAACCGGATCTTCGTAATGTAAGCCTTTAACCCTTAAGTTGCACTATTACTTTCATTCATGATACCTACCCAAGCATAACTAAGAATCTTCAGCTTTTGTAGCATAACCTTCAACTTTCTTTGCCGCATCCATTGGAGCATCGTATTCTGCCTTTTTTATAATCTGTGCAAAAGTAAAACCTTTTCTAATAAATCCATCATTCTGGCCTTACTGGTATTTTTGTTGAGCTTTTGGGTGCCAGAGATCTGCTTTGGAATAGGAAGATTTTCATTGATCTGAAACCTACTACCATTAAGCCCTCTTTTACATGTAATATACACATCCCATACATTCCCATATTCAGATAAAATCCATACTAATTTGTGTGAATCCTGGATTCGGGGGAAAGTTTGTGAAGAATAATGATGTAAGATTTCTTTGATTCTCCGCTATAAAGATTGAGAATGAGCATTAGTAGTTTCCACATATTTACCTTTCTCAACTAAGTATCTTCTTTCTGATCATTCTTCAACTTGGCTCCTCATCCTCCTTTCCAGGGATTCTGTTAATCTCGGTCGGATAACAACCATACATCCACACGTGTCCGTATACCAATACCGGTCGACACCTCTATCCACGCCTCGTTTATCGTATGTATTGATCAGTAGGTGTATATGCTGCTAGGAAGCGTTACAAGATAAGAAAAGAAGAACAGAATGCAGTGGATCAGGAATTTCCATTATATCATATTGGATTCCCGACTACACACAAAACAAGAATACTTGGATGCCAAGATAGCATTAAGCCGGTGGCTAATTTATTCTGCAACCGGCTTCACACTCACAAGTCACACATTTTTTCACATGCCAAATGTACCGTGCCGAACGGAAATGGTATTGTGCCAAAAAGTATTTTCAGCCGTCGGATTAAGTGAATTGGATCGGGTCGCGGGTCATCACGATCAGTTCACTTGCAACTGTCGGATAACGAATCTGATGGCTGAAAACACTTTTCGGCATAATAACACTTTCATTCAGCATGGTACATTCGGTACCAGAAAGAAACTCCACAAGTCACAACTCAGATAGAAGATAGCTGATTTTTCTTAGCTCTTTGAGTGCAGAAATAGCTGCAACTTGTCCTTTGCCAACAAACCTATACTTGGGTAAGGTCTCCAATGACCCTGTGGAAAGACTGCCGTCCTCATGTAAATAAGACTCGAGGACCTGAAATATCAGGAAATGGGAAAATTTTAACAAATTGGATCCAACAGCAATAAGAATTAAATACTACCAAAAAAACTCATGACGGTGACTTGAAAATAGAACATTCCTATTACAAACTAATCTATTGTTCTCGACTTTATGACATGTAGAAATAGTTGTCAATCGAAAAGATCAATTTTTCGAATCGTAAATCATAAAGATTCGGTCATAATTTTATATATACTAAAATAAATATTTTTATAAATCATTATTAAAGTTTAGCATTGAAGTTCGAATCATAAATGGTAAGATTTGTATCCTGAATCGTACCGGAGTCAGCCATCTTATGAGCATGTGTAAGATTCGAATCGATGAACTTTAGAATCAAATCGTAGGATTCAAATCGTGAATCATTTGGATAATAGAGCATGTAAGATGTGGAAAACGTTTCACACTCACAAAAGTAATAAATGTATGTGATCGATTTCAAGGAAGAGCACGGAGCTGCTTAAACAAAGTTAAAATACGGGAAGTAATGGCAAGTTGAGTACCTTAATGTTCTCAAGCATGGATTGACCAAGATGGCTCATGCTCAAGCTGGCCACCATCAAAGTTTGCTGACCTTCCTCCCCATTGTTGGCACTTGAAAAGCCATCAAACCTATCAGCTGCGGAAGAGGCAGTAGCAATGGCTTCGCCACCGACATCATAGCAAGATTTTGTATCATCAGGTGGTGCACCTTGCCTCTCAGTAGTACCATCACTGACGTTCCGCCCAAACTTCCATAACCACTGAAATTTGGCAGATAGAGTTCTTCCATCTTCCATTCTTTTTGCTGATTTCACCATTGGGACATCACTCTGTGAGATTTCAGAATTATGAAGTAGATTACTTGCAGACAAATCAGAATCCTTATCAACAGTTGATGAACCCGATGCGCTACCAATGCTCTCCAAATCATTATCCAGATCACTAGTCTTATAAACATGTCTGAGTGGATCTGAGGAATGAGTACTTTCTTGGCTCCCAGTAACACTTATCCTGCCACTAGATACGTTACCTGAAACAGCTTGTGTATTAGGTTCAGCTGAATACCGGTGCTCTGTATCGTCGGAACTACAAGTTTCTTCATCTTCATCTCTTAAATACCGCGCTAGATCTTTCAATAAATTTATCCTAACAGATGATTTGAGACGTTTACCTTTTTCATTTTCCTTAGATGGGGCCGGATCAGATTCAGTTCTAGATAGGCGCAGTTTTACTCTCTCTGACGAGTGCTTTCTGAAGGTGGGAACTTCTTCTTGCAGAGAATCTTTCCCACGTTCTTCCATGTGCAAATCTCTCCACTTTTCTTCCCAGTAGCTCTCAGGTATCAATCTCAGATGAGTTCTTGGAGAAGTTGAATGTGGAGAAAGGCTATGACCCCTACCAACCATAGGATTCTTCCCATCAAGGAGTGATGAATGAATAAAGGAATTCGAGCTGTTCACATCTACTGCCAAACTCTTTAAGGACGTTGCCTTCATCATTATCCTCTCCAAATTTATATCGTCGGGAAAACGCAATAATCTCTGCAGACAGGATGTGGCATTCTCAGTGGCAAGCAATGAAGATCTTAAATGAAGTATCATTGAAACTGCAAAAGCAGAAATGAATGCTCTTCTAGGTGAACCAAGGATCCCATTGGAACCCGCATAACCACCAGCAGCCATATCATACTCTGTGTTATCGCATGCCAAAATTTCATCCCATATTAACAAAAGATTTTCCAGAGAAAATTCACGCCCAAACAATACGCGTAGCCATCGAAGAGAAAAATATTGAGGTTCGACTCCTAGCTCAACAAGATGACTGTGGAGAGATGCATCAACCACAGAGAGTAGATGATATATTTCAGCAGAGGCTTCAATCACAGTGGTGAAGCCAGAATGGGATTTGTCACTTGGAGAAGGAGAGTAGAAATCTACCATGGCAGTACCACCACCTCCTCCACTCATTAACGCATCAAACATGGAGTAGGCATCATGTTCCATGAATTTCTCGGATAAAAGAATACCAAGTTCACTTTCTGCTCCATAGCAATCACTGATTAAGATTATGGTGTGTGTCAGTGGATCAAGTTCATTCGGACCGCAAGCTCCACTATAGGTCATTCCCAATTTACTCTCGCCTATCAAAGATTCCGAGAATTTTTTCAAATCAAATTTATTTTTTGAACCACTCTCATGATATGAGAAGTCATCAAAATTGTCGGTGAAGTGATCTGCATAGGCTTGTCTCACTTCAGCGAGCCGTTGCACATCAACATGTAGCACATACAATAAAGGAGCCAATAGTTCGTGCATGCCTGTGTATCAACAGAATACTGTCCCTCACTATAAAAGGCTCGTGCATTGAAACATAAACAAAGTTCAATTTCCACATACAGAGGCATAAATCTATGTTATGGTAACCGATTAAGAGCGCTAATAGCAGACAAACATAGCCAACCTTGTCTATAGCCATACTCCGGATTGTTCAGGCACCAGAGCAATAGTATCCTTCTTAACATGCCTTTCCATTCATTGGTTTGGAAATAACTTCCTCTTTCAGGATATAAACGTGATAAATCTTGATCAACCATTTTCTCCAACTCAGCATTTCGGAAAAATTGACCCCACGTGCTGTCTGAGTGACATTAGCAATGTAAGATTAATAGAAAGAATACAGCAGAATCAAGTTTGTAACATGTTCATGATAAGAAAGGATAAAATAATCCCCAGGTCAGAAACTTGTAACGGACCAATGAATGAAATTTTGTCTAATAAAAAAGCTTAAAGAGGGTAACTTGAATTAGGAAACAAAAGTTCGAGAATCATAAGCTCATCTAAAAGGCTACAAAATATTGATCCCACCTGGGTTTTGTGATAGCGGATTGTCAATGACAAGATCCGGAGAACTACATTCATCTTTTTTCACATGTGGATCGACAAGAAGCTGTTTCCGCAAAGTAGCATACCTGCAGCATACCATGCTATAGAATTAAATGGCACTGACATGATCGTTCCTCAAAACAATACTAAAAGATTTGCCAAAACTATGTAATAAGTAAGAATAATACTACTTGTACCTCAACTTAACACACTTCCATAACCCCTTATGTGATAAACATTGCTCAGTAAGTAATAACCAATAGAGCGCCTTAGAGCGTAGAAATGAATCATTTCACTCCAGACAATGAGTATACGAAAAGCACAAGATAAATTGATAACGGATCAAAAGAGAATCACCTCCTCCGGCTATCAGCTGTAACTCGGCGAATATCATCTACGGAGGCAAAAGTAGAAGGTAAAATCCCCAAATCTACCCTCCACCGAACTCCTCTAAGATCATCAAAACAGTGTGATCCGTGAGGACCGGAGGCTACTTCTGAAAATTCTGGTTCTATAGGAACCACTGACATGCTTTCTTCTGCCGGTCTGCGTTTATCTTATTTTTCTCGAAACAGCAGAAAATGTAACGAAGGCATGGTGATGATGCTGGTGTGGTCAACCCGATCTAGATCATTTTCAATGCCAAGATCGGACTCTGAAATACTCACACAAAACTGTCTTTCGCCTAGAATTTTCTAGAATCATATCTTTCCAACCCACCTGCAGCTTGTCATCCCCTTTAGCCATCAGAAACCGGATACGGGAGTTGAAGATTTGATATTCAGCTAAACGGATTTCAAGGCAGAATCCGTTGAATTGAAGGAGAAAATTATGATGCTTTTTTACTGCAAAATCAAAAAATCGATCCCAAATCGACAATTCGAGTGAAAAGTGCTGAAATCTCGAGACAAATGAAGAAACGGTTGCTGCTGAAATCTGGGGAGTGAAGGAAATCGGTCAGCAGTCAGCTGGACCGGAAATGTTACTTTTTGACACATCACCATAAAAAAAAATCTCAGTATCCCAAAATAAAATTTTGATAAATCACACCCATCATCATCCTGTACTCTTATAAACATGTGGCAGCAATTTAGTGATTATGTCAGCAAGCTTGACAAAGTGTCACATGACACCCACTTATTACATCAATGAACTCCTGTCACATCACAAAAGTGTGATAACAATACATTCTAAAAATACTATATATCATAACCCCAAACCATTATTTTTCACCCTCTTATATGGGGTGGGTCTCACATGATCATGTGGGACCTATACTAACACAGAGAGAGTGAAAAAGAGTGAGTTTTTGGTTGTGAGATTTAGGCATAGTTGGCTAGAGCTTTTTCACTATTACTTTTATCTTTTCCAAGATGTTTTTGGAGTGTTTGATTACTCAGTTTTGGTTTTGTCTTATCTACAAAAAAATCAGAAAAAATTTAAAAGTCATGAGTTAGGTGAGAGTGCCTTTTGAAGGGTTTTTCTCGATGGTAATTTTAAATTAATTCGAAGTTCAAATGTGACATAATTATCCTTAATCATTCAAAAGTCCTTATGCAAAAATATAAGGTGCGGTAAACTCAGTCATATCCTTTATGGAAAAAAAAATTGCGGTCTCACTCCGTTTGTTCATTAACTATGTATGTTCCCTATTTTTTCTCCGGCTCATCTCCATTCAGCTTTCCGCTCAGCCTGCAAAAATCATCCCTCTCTGTATTCCGACCTGCAAAAATCATCCTACCACTGCATTGTTGTTTGACTGTTGATCAAGGATTCTGAGGGTGCAGGTGTTGGGCAATCTCATCGGATTTGGAAGATTTCTACCGGTGCAAATTTCTGGTAACATTTCGATACCTATTTTGTGTTGATTTGTCATACTGATTTGTGGTTATGATTTGGGATATTGATTTTACTGCATGGAGTGAAATCCGTAACCTTATCAATGAAAGAAAGAATAATGATGAATTTCATCAATTTCACTCCCCAAAAAATGAAATAGAAGGAAACCCTTTAGGAATGTGACGAAATGATGAGCTTTCTCTGCACGATATTCTATTTAATACTGTACAATTGTTTATGTATGTTGGAATTGGATTCATTTTTGGCTTGGTTGCATGATGAAAGCGAAAGAAGGATATGAAAATGCAGTTCTGTTTTTCTTGATATATTGATGCAAGACATTATTATGTTAATGGGATATCGATTTTGCATTTGTTAACCTAATGATTGAAGTGAAATCCATAACCTTATCAATGGAAGAAAGAATATTAATGCAGTTCTGTCTTTGTCAATATAGTGAAGTTGTTATGTTAATGTTTAATTTTCTCGTTATTCTGTTAATGTGTATTCTGTTTTTGTGGTTACGCTGTTGTGATTATCTTCAGAAGTGGGCATCGAATTGAGAATGAATATAAACTGTTCGACAACATATGATGGTGGCCATTCGGATTCTGAGGATGATCAGGTGTTTGAGGAAAATGTGGTTTGGAAAGAAAACCATGAAATATATTTGGAAGGACCGCGGAAGGGGTTGAGTTTTGAATTTAAAGATATAGTGCATAACAGTTATAGTGACTGTGAAAAGAACTAAACATAAGAGACTGGGAGATGTTACATCCATTGGACCCGAATGAAAGGAGATCTTCTATTTGCCGTTTCAGGCCATGGTGGAGCTGGAGGATAGCTGCTGGACTTGCAAAGAATTTGGCAGCTTTAGTTACAGCAACTTGGAGTTTGAAGCTTTGGCAGTTTGGAAACTTTTGAGATCTGTTGTTTGCCTGTTGAACATGTAGCAGCAATCGTATGATTATTTAATTTCTTCAGTTGTACAAAAAGATTAGTTCTTTGAAGTTGTAATGGGAAACAAGTTTTGATGATTATAAGAAATTGCGTTTTGTTTTTGAAGTTCTGATTTATCAGAAATTATTTTTCATATTTCCGTGGGACCCCTTCTGAAAGTCAC
The DNA here is from genome assembly GCA_025802335.1 of Pinguicula primuliflora. Classification (NCBI taxonomy): domain Eukaryota; kingdom Viridiplantae; phylum Streptophyta; class Magnoliopsida; order Lamiales; family Lentibulariaceae; genus Pinguicula; species Pinguicula primuliflora. The sequence continues at coordinate 17,836 of JAOYMZ010019464.1, forward strand.
GTAAAAGTCGTGACAAAGGGGCGTGGGAAAAATCAAGACTGTGGCTGGACTTATGGCCTAGTGGAATCAGCCGAGATATTCTTGTTGTTTCTATTTCATATTAGATAGCTGAAGTTACGGATGTGCGATACAATGGTGTAAAGAGAATCAGTATTCGTTAAAACAAGAGGTATCGAAGAAGTTGAATTAATACGAAGTTGGATTAATTCGTTAAAGCAGGAGGTATCGAATGTATTTAACCATGTAGGATTGTAGCATGCAATTAATTAAAGATACCTTACTCATAACAGGACTTCCGGATACACAATATTCTGAGTGTAGTCGTTGCTGTTTTCAGGGAGGAGGAGTCCAATCCTATCAGACAATGTGCACCTCGACAATGCGACGTACGCTTGTCCGTGTGCAAATACAAAAAATTCCAAGTTATCCAAAAGAGAGGAACAAAAAAATTTAAGAACCCATAGCAGTAACCTAAGATTAAAAAAATCAGTAACCAAGCAGGAATCATTAACAGCATTTGGCATTTATATCGAATGTATCAATTATCAAAAATTAAGAAGTTAAACAAAACAGAATCAGCACGTATGCAATCTGCAACACCTTCAGAGCTGACACAAAGAATCAACTGGAAGATTCGTAACCGTGATCTTCTGCAGATGCAATCTGCAACTCTCCAAACGAAAAAGACCACTTTTATATATAGATCACCTATCGAAAAGAAAATCTGATTTGCTACGAATAGAACCAATGGGTACCCAAAAAACATACCCGATTTTGCTGTCAAACTCTGATACACATCAAGGTCACCAGTATGCATAAATAACCTGCAAAATTCCTCATGTGAAGTGCAAACCAAAACATGCAGAA
>JAOYMZ010019475.1:0-18701 GCA_025802335.1 Pinguicula primuliflora
TTTTTGACTAACACATGCAAGCATGCTTTGGCCGCTTTCAACATTGGTGGGCACATGCCTGCCTTGACTTCTCAACAAATTTAACTACACTACAAAAAATGATCTTCGTCTTGACTCTTGAACCCTAGAAATAAAAAGCAGATTAGCAGCAAGCAAGCAACCGCGATGAGCCTCAGCAGATTCATGTCAACGCAAGTGGAATATCGATTGCCCCTTGAAATCATCTTCGAGATCCTCGAAGTCGAACGAGTGACGGTGGAAACCCTGGACACATGCAAATTTGTTTCAAAGGAATGGAGAAATCTCATCTCCGGCAACGAATTCCGCATCGCCTACAGTGGAAGAAACAACAATTTCATCGGATACTTCGTACAAGACATCATCCATGACCATGATTATCCCTGCCCCCAGTTACATAAATCCCCCCCTATTTTCGTCTCTCTCAGCCAGCCAAACAACGGCACAGCATCGGCTCACAATTGGGGATTTAGCGAGGGCCTGGATGTTCTGGCATCATGCAAACAGGGGATCCTTTTTTGTAAGCAACCTACGCGGGATGCGCACAACTATTTCATCGTAAAGCCCGCAGTCTCCAGGAAGTGGTCGCGTCTGCCGGAACCCGGCCATTCCTTTTACTATCACGACTTTGGAATTGTGGTTTTAGTGTCGAATCCTTTGTGGTTTAAAGTTGTGTGTTTGAGTTGGTACTCGAACAGATTCCATTACCAGGTATTCGATTCTAAGCTGCTATGGAAATGGGGGAAAAGAGAAGCTACCGAGATGATTGATTGGCCGATGCTGGTGATAAGTGATTATAATGCTGTATCCGCATCTAGATCCATCTACTGGCAAACCTATGATACTCGTTACTCACATGTGCTATGCTAGCATTCAACGGATTGGATGAGTCAATTTGTATGTTTCCTTTACCTGATAAGGTAATGAACGGGTATGGGTGCTATAATTATGTACAGATTCAGGAGTTGGGCGGTATTCTTGCATTGGTTTGTGTGAGGAGGATTATTGGTTGTGGATTATTGGAGTTGTGGGAGATGAAGGACTCAGTTAATCATCAATGGAGTGAAAAGATGAAGGTCAGTATCCAAATAAAACGATGCCATTTTAAAGGATTATATGATCAAGAGATTATATACTCGGAGCTATTAGATGAAATTGTGATTTATACGTATCATCCTCTAGAGGACTGTTGTGGTCAACACCCAGAGGTGGAGTACCGTATTTATCCATTTGGGCATGATTTGGGTATCATCTAGTATGTTTATTTTGAGGTAGTTCTATAGTTTGGATTGAAATATAGGCTTAGCTTTATTTTCTTTGAGGACCATGTGTTGCAATGAGCAACTGTTACTGAGAATTCATCTGGGGACTTATGAGGTTCTGTTCCTCCTCTTTTTCTCTCGCATCGTATGCAAATCTCATCACACTTGGAGGGCCTTTGAAGCATACCTGAACTTGATGATGGTTTCATATTATGTTCTTTCTTGAGTTCTTCACTTCATTTTGAACATGTGAACAACCTCTTATTGTTGGATTGATGGATTCAGAGAAGATGTAGCTTTATTTTTTGTGGAACATGTATTGCAATCACTATATGTCAGCATTCATATGTGTCATGGTTATTTTATTAGTTATCAGTGTTCGGATTTGCTAAAAAAGAGTTACTAATGTTCGAAAAAGTGCTGGACGATACCTGATCTTGACCCGCCTAGCACCTTAGCAGCCTTGGCGCCCATTTATCCGCACCTAAACGGGTGCTTTAGAGGCATTCAGGCAACGTGGAGGGCGATCACACAACACCTAGGCGGCGCTTAGACAGGCTAGGTGACCACTTCTCTAACAAAGTTAGTTTTTAATGAATTAACAACAAGACTACGTATTTTACCGAAGTAAAAGGGTACCAAATTTCGGTACTCTTGCATTTTGGGCACTTTGCGGATGATGAAATAAAAAAGTGAAATCATTTTCGTATTCTTCACGTTGAAATAATGTCAAATACATTTTTTTTTCTAGATTTATTGCTAAATTAAAGTATGAAGCCATTGTAATCTGTAAATATCTCTATTCGAGAAGGCGGTCGCCATTCGTCTTGCCTGAATTCCCGCTTAGATCGTTTATAAGCCCGCTTAGGCGAACACATAGGCCGCGTATACATTGAGCAGTCCCTGATCGCTAAGGATCCGCCTAACGCTTTCTCAAATATTGATCAATATTAGAAACTGCATAATTTATAATGAATCTAAATCTATTTTACTGGAAAAAACAAATTGAACCTAAACTTAATTGAACGTATCTCAGCCGTCGATCCGACAGCCAAAGACACTTTTTGGTAGAGTAACACTTTCGTTGCACATTCCACATCTAAAAATAATTCGACCAATCTATACTCTCATTGTAACTGGACCAATAAAAATATCTCTCTCTAAAGAAATTCCAAAGGCTCTCCCCACTCTCTAAAATAACGAATTTCAAAATTTAACATCTCACAACTAGAAACAGCCACGTGCTGCTTACTCCATCACCGGACGTAGGCACATCTCACTAGCTGTCAGCCGGTTTACATCATCCCTGCACAGCAATGGGAACACGAGTGGTGGCGGAGTCTTCCCAATTTCGGCAGGAAGAAATCGCATCAGACCAAGACAACCCACAGAAGAAAGTCACAAAGGAAACTGCGGTAACACGGAAAAATGTAGAAAACCGACGACAAAAGGGGGGAAATCGAGCGGAGAGGTCAGCAGAGACTGGGCAACAGAGAAAGCTCCCAGATTTCATCCAAAACCTAAGCTCAAATGCTACCTCCTTCTTCATGTCAAGTTTTTCCCCAAATTGGATTGAGAAAGAAATGTGGTATTTCTTCAAATCCCATGGTGAGGTCCGCGACATTTATGCACCGAATAGACTGCAAATCAACGGGAAGAGGTATGGTTTCGTTCGATTCACTCAAAACTGTAATTTGGAGGAGCTGTTTCAAGCTCTTAATGGGTGTTGAATCGGCATATGTTAGTTACAGTTCAGTAGAGCCAGAGAAGCAGGAGAAGAGCTTTCTAACAAAACGCACCAGTATAGAGTCGCTCAGAAGAGATTGCAAGCTTCCGATTAAAGGGAGGAACCTGCAGAAACGATATAATACTCTTCCCAACCTGATGCACTATTGTGGCTTGAAACTTGTTTGGTGCGATTGCCTGCTCCTAAACTAGATTTAAAAACAATGGACAACATACTGGAGCAGGAAGGTTACCAAGGAGGCACTGTGGTAAGGCTGGATGGTGGTGAAGTCTTGGTGAAGCTTTCAAGTGAAGTGATGAAACTAAGGCTCCTGAATGATGGTAAGGTTAAGGAACTCTTGTGTGTGACCAATCTCCGACCTTGGAAAGTTGTCAATGGCAAAATGGTTCGATCAATTTGGCTTCGTATCAGTGGAACTCCCATCCACTGTTGGTCTGAACAATTTTTCAGAAGTGCGGTCTCAAAAATTGGTGAGGTTCTTCAAGTTGATGAGAAAACAATTCACAGAATGGATATGCAGTACGACGGGATTCAAATTCTGTCAACTTTTTCGGAGCTCATACGAAAAAGGATCAGAATTCAAACAGGGGCTGGACATTTTGATATTCGCATCGAAGTGGAAGTTGATAATTTCTGGATCAATAAGTCCATGATAAAGAAGCCAAGAAGCGATGAAGTTCTTGGTCTACAGAATGAAGATTGGCCAACTCTGGAGTTGGGAGGCAAAAAGGAGGTGGTGACTCAGAGTAATACCACAAACCGCAATCACGAGAAGGAGCCAAGTCCTACTGTTACAAAGCTAACCAGCAGAGTTGAAAACCCTCAAAACTGGTAGCAAGAAACTGCAGAGGATACAATAAAAGAGGATGGCCAATATGAGCAACAAGATACTCATGGTGGGGATTCAAAAATTATCCTATTTGAGGATGTTCAAGGGGAGCAGCATGTTGCGAAAGGAACAAATGAGCAGAGTAAAGAGATGAGCTCAAACAGTGAGGCCGAACCAAACCAAATATACCCAGTAAATCCCGCCCTTAGGCAAGGTCTGGGGAGGGTAAGATGTACACAATCATACCCCCATCCCTCAACAGGATGGGGAGATTGTTTCCGTAGCTCAAACAGTGAGGCGCCACTGGAATATGGGCAAAATGCGAGAAATAACCCTTTGGAGGAGGCAGAGAAGACGAAAGAAGACAACACAACCAAGAAAACCAGAACTGGACCGACAGAGAAGGATGAGGAGGGCGGTATGACCGCTTTTCAACTCTTTCGTTCCGTCCACATGATAGGAGAACCTATTTTCTAAAAAAATTGAATGAGGCTCAACAGAAAACGTATCATATTGAAGATGTTACCTCAGCGTTAGCAAGTGTTCATCCGGTATTGGGTCCTAGACCATATACAGAAGAAGGGATAAGAAAGTTCGTGCAACTAAAGCAGTTGCAAGATATGCAGAAGTTTGGTGGCACGAACTCAGGCTCCAGCCAAAAGTCAGATCAGTAGCATTGGGCAGCCTGAGATTCAACGCTGTGAAGGTGAGGAGGATATTGTGTGCGCATCACCTGATCCCTTTGGTTTGCAACCGATCATTAACTTGACACCAAAGATGCTTGACCGTGCAATCAAGGGGGATCACTCTTTTCTACCTACAGGGCAAGTAAAGGGTAAAACAATGAGAAAACAGATGGGAAATCTGATAATCAGATAAGAAACTCGAACTTAGCCTTGGAGGCCAGTGGGAGAAAAAAGGAAAGTGCAGGAACTATGACATCGTTTAGCGACATGGATAGAGCTCAAATATGCAGACTTAGGAATTAGTAAAGGAACTTAGGGTTGTAGCAGTTTCTGATGAAGCGATGATATCCACGCTCCGTATCATGGAACAACAAAATAGAATACAATTTGAGTAGATGCAGAGGGGTGGCTGCCCGATGCAGAGGGGTGGCTGCCCGATGCAGGAAGCAATATGTAGTTTCCTAGATGATAAGTATCGAGTTTCCGAGATTCTGATATGTAATTCCTAGCTAAAATTGATTAGTTTCCGCTAGAAATTATCCGGCTACTGTGAATATTTTTGGAATAGAATTATTTTGGTACGAAAAAAAAAAAACGATATTATAGATAGAAATATCATAATGTTATTGAAAAGTCGGACTTAGATATTACACTCTACAATATTAATAACTAAATTGGAGGAAAATGCTGTCGCAAGTTTCTGCTCTGTTCTCGTGCACTTCCAATTCTCTCACCGCCGCGTACTCCTTCCGTCCCGTTTTTAGGACGAAATTAGGTTACAATCCATTCAATTTGACGAATCGCCGCTTATCTGCGGTCGTTTCAATGGACGGGAGCGCATCTGACGCCCCGGCATCCGTCGATTCTATCTCCGAAGGGTTGAATAATAATACGTTGGAGGATAAAAATGGAAACGATTGTGTACGGGACTTGGCCAATAATGCTCAGGACATCGGAAATTCCAGTAGGAATCGGGTTAAGCTGAAGCTGGAAGAACTGAGGTGGGACCACTCATTTGTGAGGGAGCTGCCCGGAGATCCCCGAACAGATAGAATCCCACGAGAGGTGAATGCTTAATAATCTTCATATTTGTTTAGTCTTGTTTTGATATAGCTTTGCTTTGCTTTCGTAATTTCTTTCCTATAAAATTAATGAAATCCATGTTTGTGAAGTTGTTCTGCAGTTCGGCTATATGTGGTGCTCTTTGTAATTAACAGTAAGTTGATTTTATTCTGCTTCCGATGTTAGAGAACTAAAAAGTTCCATTCCTGCAGAACTTTTAATTTTTCGATTTCTTCATTTGCCTGGCAGTGGATTTCTTATGATGAATAAGTATTCTGAACAATAATTTTCCATTTCACTTTTTAAATTGGTGAATTACTTACAACTCTGGAATTTGTCTAAATTACATCAGTTACGAATCTCCCCCTATTATGTAATTTTTTAGAATGAGTCCCAAGGTATGTAATTGAAACACGGGACCAACATGTATGGGGGATGATGTAGTTCTAGCTTGTGGATTAGTTAGTGATCTACTTAACAGATAAACCACTTTAGTACTTGCACTAAGTGCTTTGCTATGGTCGTGGATTTTTGTTAGCAGGCACACATGGGATTACTGTTTTGTCCATCCATTTCATTTCATTTGAATTTACATGGCTATAGTTTTGGCTGACAACATGTCTTCATGGCATTTCTTCCAGGTCTTACATTCTTGTTATACAAAAGTATTACCATCAGTTGAGGTTGATAATCCTCAACTCGTTGCGTGGTCAGATTCAGTTGCTGCATTGCTTGATCTGGATCCCGAAGAGTAAGCCTTTCATATATCTTTTTAAAATATGGACTTTTTCTCCGTGTAAAAGTATTTCTGTTCTTATTGCTGACTTATTACTTCGTAATCATGCCTAATTCATCTTAAATCTCAGATTTGAAAGGCCTGATTTTCCGAGTATATTCTCCGGGGCATCGCCTTTGGTTGGAGCGTTAGTTTCTTCACAAATCTTTTTTTTTTCAATTGATTTCTCTTTAAACATCTCTCTTATACTCATGTCACTACTCTCTGCATAACTTTTATACAGAGTTTCATATGCTCAATGTTATGGAGGGCATCAGTTTGGAATGTGGGCCGGCCAGTTGGGTGATGGCAGGGCAATTACTTTAGGGGAGGTTCTTAATTCCAAGTCTGAGAGGTGGGAGTTGCAACTCAAGGGTGCGGGGAAGACTCCATACAGCCGCTTTGCTGATGGTCTTGCCGTGCTACGCAGTAGTGTCCGTGAATTCCTCTGCAGTGAGGCAATGCACAGTCTAGGAATACCAACAACACGTGCCCTATGTCTAGTGGCAACTGGAAAATATGTGACTCGGGACATGTTTTATGAGTAAGTGCTTATATTCAATGGATTTATCCTAGCTTTCATTTAATAGGAATACCTTATGATATATTCACAGAGATATAGCTGCTTGTAAGTTTCAGGATTTGACCGTGCAGTTTCTCTTGCATGCAGTGGCAACCCAAAGGAAGAGCCTGGTGCAATTGTTTGCAGAGTTGCACAGTCGTTTCTTCGCTTTGGTTCATACCAATTACATGCTTCCAGGGGAAAGGATGATCTGGATCTTGTTCGCACTTTGGCTGATTACGCCATAAGGTACCACTTTCCCCATTTGGAAAACCTCAGTAAAAGCGAGAGTTTATCTTTCAGCACAAGTGCAGGAGAAGATTCATTGGTGGACTTAACTTCAAACAAATACGCTGGTAAGCTTGACTTCTTATCATAATCTTTTACGTTTCACGTGTCATATCTTATTGTTTATTCTTAAGTATTTTTTTCCACACTACATTGGTTCGGACATTGATGGTTGCGAATTTTTTTTTTGATGATTGCAATTACCATGACGTCCAGCGTGGGCTGTGGAGGTTGCTGAGCGTACGGCTTCCTTAGTTGCAAATTGGCAGGGTGTCGGCTTCACCCATGGGGTGCTCAACACTGACAATATGAGCGTGCTAGGCCTCACCATTGATTATGGACCTTTTGGTTTCTTGGATGCGTTTGATCCCCGCTACACTCCAAATACGACTGATCTTCCAGGCCGAAGATACTGTTTTGCAAACCAACCCGATATTGGTTTATGGAACATTGCCCAGTTCACTACCACTCTTGCTGCTGCCGAGTTAATTGACGACAAGGAGGCTAACTTCGCCATGGAGAGGTATTGTAAAATGGCCTTTTCATTATGTCTTCGTGAGCTCGATTTTCCTGACATGTGTACCTAACTTCTTAGATATGGTACGAAGTTCATGGACGATTATCAGGCAATAATGACCAAGAAACTTGGTCTACCCAAGTATAACAAACAGCTGATCGGCGAGCTTCTGAAAAACATGGCTGTCGACAAAGTAGACTACACAAACTTCTTTCGGTTGCTTTCGAATATCAAATCTGATCCCACTATCCAAGAGAAGGACCTATTGGTTCCATTGAAGGCTGTTCTCTTGGACATTGGCAAGGAGCGAAAAGATGCATGGACTAGCTGGGTGAAATCATATACCCAGGAGGTATGCACGACATTAAGCTTATTCTTCTTTGCCTTGGTTTAGTGATCTCTCCCTTGCTTGATCTTAATATATATACGAACTATTTCAGCTGTCTGCCGGCGGCGTTTGTTATGAGGAGAGAAAAGTTTCGATGGACTCCGTTAATCCCAAATACATCCTTCGTAACTATCTTTGTCAAAGTGCGATTGATGCAGCTGAAGTAGGCGACTTTGAAGAGGTTCGCCGACTATTGAAGGTTGTTTCTCGACCGTATGATGATCAACCCGGGATGGAAAAATATGCCCGCTTGCCTCCAGCTTGGGCTTACCGTCCAGGTGTGTGCATGCTTTCTTGTTCTTCTTAAGTGTATCGACACCACAATAAGCAAAAACCGAGAGATACAAATATGGTTATTGTACATAGAAAGACCGCTTTGTTTACTTCATCATATCCTGTAGAAACCTGTAGCCTTCCATTCTTCAAACCCCCCTCACCCAGGTTTGAAGATGTGCTTGTAATGCAAATCATTGAGAAATTTTCAAGTCTCACACTTATTATTCCGAATAAATTGCTATTCTTCCGACTTCTAATCTTGTCCATTGTATTGTGATCAAATAGTTGTTATCATTCAAGTGATCAGCTCATTGTGACCGTCATATCAACATCAGATGGTTACGATTAGAAGTTGGGACCATAATACTTTAATTGGGACAATAAGTTCGGGACTTGAAATTTTGTGACAAATCATTTTGTAACGAGTAATAGAATTCATTGTATGGTTTTTTCATCCATAATTAAGAATTAAAGTGGAGACAAAGTTGGAAGACTGGATTGCCGCAATTCTTACAAAGTCACATGATCATTGATTCTCAAACATTATATTATTGCCAGAGATCTACTCTCCTCACATGCCAGAGCTTCTTCTCAATTGGAAAAAAACAAGAAATCAGTAAGGATTAGCTTCACAAGTCAAAAAGATTATCAAAATTAATCCATCTAATCCCAACTTTCTACATTAGTAGGTGTGATTTGCCACATCTTTGGTCAGAGCTGACTCGATCTACACCTTGATTACATACTTTGATGGTTGAATAATTAGATGAATAGCACATGTTTTGTCAGAACAAACCATGAGCTTCAAATACAAATCACGACCACCATCTTCCTACAAAACCCCTCCATGTTCAAAGAGTCATAAGCATCTCCCCCATCACATATTACCTCCGGAAAAATATCATCACGAAACAGCATGAGGAGCAACGGGAAGAAATCTCTTGTTCTCGTGTTTGTATTGATTGCGCAGCTAGCTGCTACAACTTCTCTGCAAATCTCACAAGAATTGGAGAATGGGGTGATGTTTAGAAGCAGAATTCAGCTGAGGAAGTTGCTGGTTCCAGGAAATTCACTGCCTGTGAACACAGGGAAGCTTAGTGGAGAAATGGTGGAGACAGAGAAAACAGTGGAAAATGGATTGAGAAACAAGCCCCCAACTGGTTCAAATCCCATTCAGAACAAGTGATGGAACTTCATTCTTCCATGTAGATTTGGAGAAAAAAGAGATCAGAGTCTGAAGAACTCTTTTCCTATAATTTTTGCAGTTGTTTTTGCTTTTTCAATGCTCGTTCTAGTTTAAGTTTACAGGACAGGAGCAAAACCTTTTTTAAGATCAAGTTTCATTAATCAATGAGGCAAACTATCAAACACATTGGTCGTTGGTAATCTTTTTACAGGACAGGACAGGAGTGAAACCTTTTTAAAGACACAATAGCCTAAAGTTAAATATCTAACTCCATGGAACTTTAAATTTTTTTTTTTGAGAAGTTTGTGATGACTGCTATTTGGTGCATTCAAGAGCATCGTGAGTTGAGGTGAGGCCCAGACGCTTGAAGGGTATGTTTAAGTACAGTTTCTCTTCTCCTGAATCCTTGATGCATAGTACTTTTACATTTAGCTTAAACTTTTCTCATGGTTTGGTGATCAATGTAAGATATAATGAATGCATTTGTCATGCAAATAAAATGTTATTGTTGACGCTGATTTGAGCACACCAACATCTCCATCTATATGTCTACAAAATCATCTACTGCGGATGATTTGAAAATAGGAAAGATCCAAGCATCCTAATTAGTGTTTCAAGAACCTTATCCATCTCAGCTGTAAGATAATTGAAACTCCATTCCGCTATAGTACTAAAAGGCACATGAAGTGTCGGCTTACAAAAGTATCTGAAAATCCTTTATCCTCAGAATGTGACCAGAAGATACAGCTATCCTGGTGCAAAATCGTGTCACGGCGTATTCAATGCTTTATATGGAGGTTACTACAAAAAAGAATACATACGATGGATAATATAATGAAGAGGGGTGTTCGAATCCAACAGTCCCACGATGTGTATGGTGTGCAAAAAAATCTGAAACTGTTGAGCACATGTTTTTTGATTGTTTGCAATCTATTGAAACTCGGAACAGTATAAACCTATGACTAGGTGTGTTCTACGAGAGAAAGCAAAGTCCAATAGAAAATTTAAATGCTCATAGCAAAAGGGTGTGAGGACGTCTTGAAAAGGAAATTTGGTTAGCCATTTGGATAGATGTTGCCTGGCATATATGGTGTGACCGTAATTGCATAAGGTATGATGGCGAGGGAATTCAATATATAACATAGAAAATTAAAGCAGATGTATGATTTTGGCTCGAAGCTCATGGAAAACTATCTCCAACAACTACTATTTCAAATTGGTTTAGTAAACTCAAATGTAACCTTAAACATGAAGGTAATAGTAGTTTTTTTGGCAAGTAAGATAAAAATAGCCCCTGGTCGAGAAGTAGGTCGCCTAGGCCGCTTAGGCGGCGCCTAAGCGCTAGTATGTTGCCCTCCGTCTTGCCTGAATTACCGCTTAGGCCGCTTGAAAGCCCACTTAGGCGGGCGACAAGGCTGCCTAGGAGCTGAACAGGCTCTAGCCGCCCAAGGTCCGCTTAGCACTTTCTCAAATACTGAAAATAACGTAAGTGATAATATTGTAGGATGTGAGAGATCTTAAGCTCGTAAAGTCATTTAACTATAAAAAATAAAAAGGCCCATGGAGTAAGGAACTAATATATATTTTAATCGGTCAAACACTCAAAGTGATAGTGTTCTCTTCCGAATTCTTCAGATTTTGTTTGTTTTCCGTTTGCCCCCTCACCACTTCACAGCAGTGTTCGAAAAGGCGGAAGGCGGAAACGGGACGGCCGAGGTCCGCCCAGCGCCTCGGGCGCCTTGGCGCCGCCACGGGGCTTGGCCTATTTTTTGGGGGAGGGTTCCATTCAATTTATTTTGTGTGTTAACTGTTAACTAATTTTTTTTTGTTCCATTCAATTTATTCCAACTCATAAACTCTTTGTTTTTAGCTAACAAGCTTCTGTTTCAGCGCATAAGCTATGATGCCTTCCCAAAAAAAAAGAGTCTATCAATCCAAAAGGAATTTAACATCATTCCATCAATTAGACATTAAGCTTCAAATAATTATCATTCGCATATAGATTTCATTCACTACCCAGCATTCAAATAAGACAATTATAATCTTTCATGTCATGGACCAGGAATTTAACATCATTCCAACATTTTATCAAACACTTTGAAGGTATACACAATTACAAAAATAAATGACAAATAAATGAAGAAGAAAACCGCAAAATAATGAAACCGCAAAACCATTTAGACGGACAAGGCAGCCGCCGTGGCGGGCGAGGCGACCGCCGTGGCGTCCGAGCCGCCCTGTCACTCCGATTCGGCTAAAGTCGGAGCGCTTTTGAAGTTCCGAACAACAAGACGGCTGCCTTGGCGTCGTGGCGGCCGCCTTTTAGAACACTGGTTGCGAGACATGGCCATTCAAAGAGCCAGATTCCAACGTGAATCCATCGAATGACTGTGTGGCTGTTGTTGATAACCCATGCTGTCTAGGACTACTCGATTTGGAGTCTGGAATACATAGAACTCTCGGACTGCGTCTCTGAATTTCGACATGAATCCATCTACAGTCTGCTGTGGACACAGGGGTGGACACTAACTATGGGTTCGTAGTCCCCCGGACAAGGTACACTTCTGATCCAAACGCTATGACTGTGTGGCTGTTATTGTTTCGGATACTAAGACGTCCTTGCTGTTGTTAAAAAAAATCAGTTTCCTTGACCATGTCTTTCTGTTTACCGACCCAATGTTGATGGCATGACGGCAGGTACCTTCTTCCCACCGCAGTAATATGTGGCAACTTCTTCTTCCGTCCACCATGCGATTGTGACCTCACCCCACACTCAATAAACTCCTCTCCTCCCTGCCAAGGCTTTCAGATCCTTCAAGAATTCAAACAGAAGACGAATCACTCAGAGGGAAAAACAGGATCAACTAAAGAAGAGAAACACCACTGCACCTCGAGACAATTACTTGAGAAAAAAGTCGAAGACAAATCGACCACTGCACCTGAGAAAAAAGTTGAAAGAAGAGAAACACCACTGCACCTCGAAGACGAATCGACCAACGAGATAATCACCTGGAAAACACCACTGCACCTCGCTCGGGTTCTCGATGCCTCCATTGCCGACATATCGCTTCAGAATGCCGCTGGATGGAACCTCCCGAAAACACCACTGCACCTCTCCCGTGCGGCTCGACGATGTTAGGGCTCGAGGAGGTGAGAGATGAACTCACAGAGGGGAAAAAAGTCACGTGATGCATTTTATGAGATTTTAATCTTGGTCGATGATTTATAAATAGACAGCCCAGATTATCTATCTCGCAAACAAACCAATTGTCCTGCAAGTAAGAGGTGAGCAGGAAAAAATTCCTCCTCAATTAAGTACAACAAGTATGACTAAGTGTCTGTTTTGTACCATTTATTTTTTAGATTAATTTTCTCATTTTCCTTTTTTTTCTAGATTATTTCAAAATGAGTATTTTAAAACTTTACTTCTCTTTCTACTTTTCTTTTTTTTCAAGTCAGATTCTTATTTTTTGAGAAGTAAGTAGGAGGTTACTTTTTTTTCCGCTTCTACTTTTAATAACAATTTTGTAAATAATTAAATAAATTCACCTTCTACAAATTTTAAATGAGAAGATAATGAAAGGAGAATAAGAATGAAAATGAGAAGTAAAACGAAAAATCAAGTAAAAGTACAAAACTCACTATACATAGCATTTATAGAAAAATGATAAAAGGAAAGGAAAACGACAAAAAAAAAAAAGTACATAATATATTATTAGATCATTATTAATTATGAGATCCTCAATAACCAACAATCTGCTGCAAGTATCATAATTTTCGTCCAAATTTGCAGTCTCACGTATCATATCTTTTTTATTCGGGTGTGTTGGGTCAGATAGGGTGACCGCTACTACTCTAGGGTAAAGCCTCTCCCAAGTTTCTCTGTAAAATTTCTTCTTCCCTGAAACTGAAACACTAATCGATCGAGTTCAACCATCTGGAGCTGGAGGTACTGCGTGATATTATGAAAATGGTGGTATTTCGTTGGATTTCCATCTTGATAGCCCTTCTATGTTCGGCCACTGAAGCCTCCTTCGTTGCGGTCAATGGTAAGTAATCCCACCTTTTGTGTTTTAACGAAGAAGACGACATTCTCGCAATTCTTCAATGTGATTGTCCACAACATTATTGCGATGATGAGAATATAAGTTTTGATTCGTTACAAAATCGGGTTTCAGAGGTGCCTTTAGTGAGGAATATCAGTGAGATGGATCAGGATAGCTATGGTAGGCCTGGATTGTCTCACATAACGGTTGCTGGTTCAGTCTTGCACGGGTTTAACGAGGTAACTTGAGAATCTTTTCGTTTGGAGGCAAGTATTTGCAACCGTGAATGGTCGTTTTCCCGAACCTGGATTGCCATAAATTGGCTTTGATTATGTTTCTGTTGTTTCTCCATGATGTATATGATCGTAGGTTGAGGTATGGCTTCAAACATTTGCTCCCGGTACTCATACACCAATTCACAGGCACTCCTGTGAGGAAGTTTTTGTGGTTCTAAAAGGCAAAGGGACACTATTCATTGCCCCGAGCTCACATACAAATTATCCGGGAAGTCCTGAGAAATTTCCTATCTTCTTGAATAGTACATTTCATGTCCCCGTCAACGATGTTCATCAGGTATATTTGTTGTTGTTTTTCTTCTTCCAACTTTTTTTATGGTTTCTCGCTGTTTCAAGTATGTTTGCGGTTTGCCATGTATTTGCGCATTGGGTTGCATAAGGCATTTCTGCTGATCGGTCATCAATGCCTGTTATGCTGTAGGTCTGGAACACAGATGAAAAGGAGGATTTGCAAGTTCTAGTTATTATATCTCGACCACCTATGAAAGTGTGAGTTATCATTGCCTCTTTCTCTGATAGACATATTTTGATTTAACCTTTGTTCCATTGGTTTCTCACATGACCATTGATTAAAACATGGTTTGATGACCATTCTCAGCAAATGAAACCATTCTAGAACTTTGAATTTGAACCGATCAATCTGGCTATCTTATGCTTGCCGACCCCTTACAACGCCTAATAAAAAGACTGAAAAAATACTTTGGCTTGCACTGCCGTGGTTGTATGCTGTATATAATGGCTACCATTAGATTGGAGAATATTATGGGATTCTTCTCAGCTTGGATAGACCCTTATGCTCTCCTTTTAAGCATTGGTATATTGTTGTTACACTGTTATAATCCCGAGGATTGATGTCGATCATTTGGGAGACGTCTAGATCCCTTTGTACTCTTGGGGAGGACACACCCTTGTACTTGCAAGAGTGGAGCACAACACCCACTAAACTATCTCAACTATGATATCCAAATACTTTTCATTTCATAGATAATCATATATTGATACAATAGAAGATTAATCAACACGTAATAATTAGAGAATTAAATACCAAGTCTTTCAACATTCACTAGGTTCCTTGAATAGTCTTCAAGCTTCATTTAATGCATTGTGTCCTTCAAGCTTCCTCAACTTAGATGCTTTGAATTCTTGAGTGTATGTGGTCATAGGAGTCATGACATGAACTCACTCCCTGCTCATTGGCAATTAACTCTTGTTCTCCACTCTTCGTCTATGACAGGTTCATATATGATGATTGGGACATGCGCCATACTGCAGCCAGATTGTATTTCCCAATTTTCTTCGATGAGAAGTATTATCAAAAATCTCAGACGAAAGACGAGCTCTGAACTTTGTATTTAGCCATAGTCGCTGCCGAATTGTTGATGTTCCACACCCACAGTTCTGCAGAAAAAAAAATAGCTCTGTTGTTATGTATAAGGTCCTCTACTGGCTTCTTGATCTGTTGTGAATCCCCGTGTTCTCTTTTGGTAGTAGTCATTATAGGTGCCATGTGCTTGTATTCTGTTGGACAAGCAGATACAGGTGCTGAACTTCTCATAAGCTTGGATGCAGATAAATTTGTTTTACATATAGTAGTTGTTGTTTTTTCTTTCGAGAAAGCGCTAAGCGGTCTCTGAACGGTCAGGATTCTCCTAACTCCTAGGCGCGGGCTAGACTTATGCTTATGACATGGTATCTGATATCTATATATATCTGATGTTTGCATGGATGATGATTTGCCTACCTCACAATGAATGAGAAATATCCCACTAACTTCTCTCCTTCCTTCCCTTTATTGTACAATTCATCATCTCTATCCATCAGTCGTTTCTAAATTTAACTCTCTTCACAAACCTCTAATGGCTTCGTTCGTTTTTCTCATTTCAGCTGTCATGAGAGCAGGATGGTCTCGACCGTCGCAGGCATCCTCGTCGGCCTCCTGACTCTCCTCCTCGCTGTTCACCGGCCAACCGCCACCATCACCAGAAAGCATGAAACCCCACAAGCTTTCAGAGAGGCCCCTGCCTTCCGCAATGGAGCAACATGTTTATCCTCCACCAACACCTCCACCGTTCACATTGCCATGACCCTTGATGCCAACTACCTCCGCGGCACCATGGCTGCCGTTTACTCCATTCTCCAGCACTCCACCTGCCCGCAGAACGTTGTCTTCCATTTCATCTGGACGAATCACGAGCCAGAGGTCTTTGCTTTCATTAGTTCCACCTTCCCTTACCTCAACTTCAAAGTATACCACTTCCATACCGACAGGGTACGTGGCCTGATTTCCAAGTCCATTCGTCAGGCGTTGGACCAGCCCCTGAATTACGCCAGGATATACATTGCAGATATCCTGCCGGAAGAAGTGAAGCGCCTCATATATCTGGATTCTGACCTTGTTGTTGTGGATGATGTGGTTAAGCTTTGGGAGGTGGATATGCAGGGAAAGGTCCTGGCAGCTCCTGAATATTGCAAAGCAAACCTGACAAATTACTTCAATGAAGCCTTCTGGTCGGACCCGGAGCTGCCGAGAACATTCCAAGGGCGAAAACCGTGTTATTTTAACACGGGGGTAATGGTTATGGATCTGGAGGAATGGAGAAAAGGTGGATATTCCAAGAAAGTTGAGGACTGGATGATTGTGCAGAAGCAGAAGAGGATTTATCACTTGGGGTCTTTGCCTCCTTTCTTGCTGGTTTTAGCAGGAAATATTCAGGCGGTGGATCACAGATGGAATCAACATGGATTAGGGGGTGATAATATTGAAGGGAAATGCAGGGAATTGCATCCAGGACCAATTAGTCTCCTACATTGGAGTGGAAAAGGGAAGCCATGGCTGAGACTGGATGCAAGAAAGCCCTGCAATGTGGATCATCTGTGGGCTCCGTACGATCTGTATCGTTCGCCCAGGCATTCCTTTGAAGAGTAATGTTGGATTGGATTAGTATCAATCCTGAGCATGCCTTAAATCAAATTTATACAAAATTGAAACAGACAATTTTTTAATTTACCAGAGCAAGAAGAGGAGAAGAGAGAGAGAGTCGTCAGCATTTTTGCAGAAAGTTTCTGTTTTAGTCAGAGATCATGATATACTCTGTTCTCTGAAATTCTTTTGGGCTTCTATTGCAAATAAAGTTACAAACAATGTTGATGATACTCAAATTACCCCCTGAAACTCTCGTACTTCTCTTGGGCTTAATGGCTGTTTAGATACGATTCTTGTACCATCATATTTGAAACTTCTAGTTTCAGTTGATGTTGATAATGTATGTCTGTGATTCTTAACAGCGTTCGAGAAAAGCAATGGGCGGTCAGAGTCTGCCTAGCGCCTAGACGCTCATTTATGCACACCTAGGCAGTATTTTGGCAGGACGAAGGGCGATGGGCGCCTAGGCGGACTAGTTGAAGAGATGATTCTTTATGCTTTATGGCAAAAAAAATTGATGAACCATGGGCAACATAATAAACACACATAACTGTAGCAGAAGTTTTTTCATATGATCTCAGAACCATAACAAATCCATACCATTTGATACAAGAAAAAGCAGATTACGTTCTTCCTCAAGACCTTTCTGGATCAAGGGTCTGATTTCTTCTCATGGCCTTAATCCGGCTTTTGATGAAAGCATCGGATTTTTCGTTTATATTGGAGACCATTCTCAGATGGGATCCCCAGCGTCTCAGGGGCTTGGACTTGGACTTCACGTGCCCATGGGGTTGATCAGACTCTTTCTTCTCATACCTTTCATGTATTCTGTCTATGAGCCCTTTCCTTTTTTCAGTTTCCAGCAATCGCTGCGTGTTATCAGTATGAACATAATCGCCGTTATCAGGAACATTCGTATGCCTGAACTCCACCATGATCTCAGAGTCACTAGGCATCTGGAGACACATTTTTTTAGATATGTAGTTGATGAACTTCTTGCAGATGTCAGGAACCTCTGCACTCCTGCTCATTTTGTGATGCAAATTTTCAAAACTGGTATAAGAGAATAAGCACATATACAAATTTCCAAGCAATGTTCCTTTCTTAAAGGAAACTTGATTCCCAGGAGAGAGAGCCTAGCATAGCATCTTCCCTTTTGACTCTTACACAAGAAAAAACTGCTATCTTCCTTTGACAAGAAAAGAACAGCAAAATAAAGCGAAAAAGGTTTTACTGAATTTAATTTACCGAAAAACGGTAAGTTAGGCAAAACAGAAGCAAAATTTGCGAGTGATTTCAATTTTTTGTAGATCATTCAAAATTTAAATACTAGATTCGACATTAATGCAGCGAAATGAAATATGTACCACCAATCGGTAATTTTCTTTATTTTTTTCGAAATGGATCGAAACTTGGATCACCCAACTTCATCACCTTCTCTGCTCACGTTACTCCAGGCCAGGCTATATGCGAGTTTTGATATTAATATAGTTAAATAAATTAAATCCCTACAACAAATTAGCAACTTTCTTATTTTTTTTTAAATCTGTGGTATTTTCGTTACCAAAAAAAAGTCAAAACATAGCATAAATGTTATAAACCTTAGAGAATTTTTCTAATGTTGGACTCTTAGTTGTTGGCCAGAGACTTATCCTGTTGGGCCGCGTTTGGTGTACAGGTTTACCAGGGTTTACTATGGGATATCTGGGTTATTCCTGTGAACACCCCGTTTGGTGTCCGTTTTTTTTAAAATGGTCTGCCCGGGGTTTACGATCCGGGCAGGATCAATTGAGGGACTACTCTCTAAAATTTATCCCTCGTTCGAGCAGGGTTTAGGACT
>JAOYMZ010019485.1:0-18701 GCA_025802335.1 Pinguicula primuliflora
ACTCATCTGAGTAACAACATGTGATCACCCCCCCACCCCTTGATGCAATTGTACACTTTATGACTTTGCTCATTTTAGGGGCAAGTTTGTATAATCGCTTTCGTTTCTAATAAAATCGAATTTAAAAAAAAATAAATAAAAAAGTAACCGACAATTACTCATGTGGCACCAAAGTATTGGTATGAATAAGGTACGGATTATTTTGATATGGACATTAAGCATTATCCGTTTCAATTTTATGGATATAAATTTCCATTGTTGTTATGATTTGTTTATAGGTAAATGTTATCTTTATAAAATAGCACTTTACAATATAAAATTTGACTCCAACTCAAATCCCCAAATGTTAGGGTCCGTTTACTTGAAATTATGCGGTATTCACATGGTATTGGTCTGTAATATCATATTTACTACAAACAGAAAAAAATACAGTTGTCAAAACGGGTTCTGTGAGTGAAAAATGGGTCGCACGTGTTTTTGGAATTAACTTAGGATCTAGACTCAAAAAATAATCTCACAAAAAATGTGGTATTGAAC
Organism: Pinguicula primuliflora; assembly: GCA_025802335.1. Lineage (NCBI taxonomy): Eukaryota > Viridiplantae > Streptophyta > Magnoliopsida > Lamiales > Lentibulariaceae > Pinguicula > Pinguicula primuliflora. The sequence continues at coordinate 538 of JAOYMZ010019485.1, forward strand.
CAATTCCATTTTGGACTTTCACATCCACCCTCTAATATTCTCCCAAATTAAATCAAATTACCATCGACATTTAAATATCCTTGTCCACCAAATTTTTGGGCGCAATAAGCGGAACTGACAAACCCTAGAAGGGGATCGTGACGCCAAAAAGAATCACGATTACATATGAGGTAGTTCATTCACTTTGAACGTATAACATGTGTTTCATATGGCAATTCATGTGTATTTATATGATTATGTGTTAGCTACATTTCAAATTTTGTTGTCACTGAACTTTATACTCTTGTGTGTACGTCTAGATGGATGTAATTGTGAAGAGTGGTAGTAAATTATTTGCTTTATGGTCTATTGGTGAACTGTATGAAGAATACAGGCTTAATGAAGCTACCAAGTTGAGAAAACGAAAGCGTGCAACACCACCAATATATGGTGTTAATGCAAAGAGGCAACGACATTCTGAGTATGTGGCTAGATGACTAGTGGATCTGCATTAGAGTATTTTAACAATTTAAGAATGCACAAGGAAACATGCAACAAACTTTTAAAGTTGTTGGTATATGAAGGAGGATTTAAGGATAGTAAGTACGCATGTGCTTTAATCAGATTGCAATCTTTTTGCTTTTATTGGGCATCATCAGAAAGTTAGGATACTCGGAACAGACTTCGAAAGAAGTTTTAGAACAGTTAGCAAAATTTTTTCATAGGGTGTTAGAAATTATTCTTTGACTATCAAGTCATTTCCTCTCTACACCCAAATCTATAAGGGAAGGGTGTCCTGATGGAAGGTTCAAATATTTTAAGTTATTATCTTCCTCAACAATTAATCCCCTTTACTTAACGTTGCTGGATAGTGTTAGGGCTAATGCTTCTCGAATTATCATAGGACTATTTGGGTACTTTGGATGATACGTACATCCCTTGACATGCAACTGTATAAGATTCTGCAAGCTACAGAACGAGAAAGGGTCACACAACATTTAATGTTCTTAGTGTGGTTGATACAACTAGAAAGTTTGTGTACGTAGCAGGCAGTTGGGAGTGATCTGCCGCAGACAGTAGGGTATTGTATGAGACCCTGACTAGACTTCCTGGCTTCAGGGTGTCACAAGGTAACTGTTGTTTTGATGGTGATACGTAGTCAACATAATGCTTACCTATTGCGAACGGACCTCTAATGTAGGTAACTATTACCTATGTGATGGTGGATACACCAATGGTGAGGAATTCTTAGTTCCTTATAGGTCCACCAGATATCAGTTAAAGGAATGGGGTCCCCGTAACAGGTGTCCACAAAATCTCAAAGAGTTGTGCAATATGAGACACTCTTCCGCAAAGAATGTTGTTAAGAGAGCATTCAGGATATTGAAGAAAAGGTTTACGGTCTTGCGAAATTCGACTTTCTATCCATTGGAGACTCAGAACAAGATTGTGATAGTATGCACACTATTGTACAACTACATTATGGGACAACAATATATAGATCCAGTGCTTTCAGATGACATGGCAGACAGTGAAAATTCGGATGCTGACACTATGAAAGCAGAAGAGTATGTAACTCCAATGGGAAAAAGTGCGGCATGGACTCAGATGAGGGACACTCTAGCTGATGAACTGTGGAATGAGTTTATAAGTACTCAGTAGTTTGCATTGTGCTATTTGAACATTTATTTGTATTGTAAACCTGTTGTGTACCGTCTGCTGAGATTTGCAAGTATTTATGTTGAATAGATTTGGTATAATAAATAATAGTGATTGTGTTTTATGTTGGATGTTGTAATCAGGGCTATGGAACCAATGAATGAAAATGTGCATGCCAAGAAAAGGCTATCATACAACCCACCTCGAAGTATAAGCAGTAACAACAGCGAATAAGGAGCACGCAGATCACTTCAAAAATATATTGCACCACTACAGAACACACGAATTTTCTTCAACCAAGCAGAAAAAAAGCACTCATAGAGGCATTGAAATTGTGTATTAAAGAAAGATTCAGATCAGAGAACAATTTTCGCAAGGGCTTCAACGAAAAGTATGTCTCCCTCATCGCATAAGATGTGTCTGAAAGTCATATTACCAACCGTGAAGTTCAGAACAAGATCAAAATGTGGAAGAGCGAGTACAGCCTACTGAACGACTATCTAAATCTCAGTAGGTTTGTGTCTGACTCGATTTCGATGCAGATCATATTGGACGAACAATTGTGGAGCAAACGGATGACTTTATAATAATTTGGCAGGCATTGTGATATTTGTATTTCAAACTTAATGATGATGCCTTCTTTGGCTTGTTTGTACAGGATCACATCAAATACAAAAAACTAAAGAATAAGAAATGGACATGGTGTTATGAGTGATGTGACATATTTGATAATACAAGGGCAACTGGTACTGATATGTACGACTACAATGATGCTTGAAGTGCAACTGCAGATTCAGCAAGTTGTGATGTTCAGTTTGCTTTGGAGTTAGACAACCAATTGGACAATAAAACCGACAAACAAACTAAAAAATCACATGAGGAGACTAGAGAATTGCCTATCAATGTGGATATCTCACCACCACATTATATACCAGCAGGCAAACATTCACAAAAGAGTAGTAGATGTAGGAAAACAAAAACAACTAATCTGGTGGTGGTGGCATCAATAGCCTTAATGGTGAAGATCCCAAGAGTAAGGAATTTAATAAATGCACTGAAATCCTTCCAGGTGAATCAAATGGAAGAGGTGAGTGTGAGGAAGATGATGGTTAGTGATCAGATAAGACAGGATTTGACTTCTATGGAACTAGATACCATGGAGGTAAACAATAAGATGAAGATTGTACATGCAATTATGACTAATCCTGCAAGGTGGAAGGTCATGTCGATGGAACAGAAGAAACAATGGATTGAATTTGTTCTAGATAGTAGTTCAGACTTATAATCACATTGTATTTCATAGTTGTAGACTGAATGTTTGCTTTTTTATTCTGAATTGTTTGGAACAGGTTTGTAAGTTGTTGGATTATGTTTATGACTATATATTTTATGCTTGATGTTTTATATTTGTAATACACCTGTTAACAGTTGCTAAGCTGTTTAGAACGATGCTGAGTAAGGTTAACAGGTAAACATATAAAATTGATTCAAAAAACGACCGTCAGATTATGGCCATAGGCATCACTGAAACATTGTTTCAAAAAGAGGTCAAGATTTACAATGTATCATCCTAAACAAAAGAGCAGCAGCATCACCATAAAAAAAGATGACGCTATTGGGCGTAATCTAAAGCAGCCATGCCATACATCAGAAGTCATCACCATCATCATCGTTATCTTCATCTTCTTCATCTTTCTCCTCCTCTTTTTCATCTTCCTCGTCCTCATCCTCATCCGGATAAGACAGGTAGGAGGATGTTGTTCTCTGAGAATCCTCTTCACTTTGAGGGTTATCTTGGGAGGAGTGGTATGAGATGTCTGTGATGGATTGGTCAGGAGATGTCTCCCTCGGGCTATCCAAAATCAGATAGCCACTCTTCAAGGTAGCCTGCTTCAAGTGCATGTTGGATTCTCTATTGTTTAGCTTTGGCCTTAGCCTTTTTCTCCTGTTCTTCATGCATGGCCTCAGCAGCCCTCTTCCTATTCTCGCATGGCAATAGCCTCTTCTGCTCGGTTATGGCGACTTCCTACTCTTTAAACTCAGCCTAGTCATTAGATTAAGTAAGTACATATATGTATTCTTATATGTAGACTAACATAGTAAATCATTCAAGTAACATTCATCACATATTTAGTCAAAGATATGAACATATGCATATCACACACCGTCAAAATCACATAAAAACAGTCATCCCATATGAGTCTACATAGTTTCGAACATATATAGACTCATACAAAAAATCATGGCATAAATCATATAAAAAATGGAATCTTTAGCAAAAAACATTACTACTACATTACCTTAACCCACAAATCTCGTAGGTACGAACATACGTAGACTTAAGTACTTGGTCCATTAAGCAACAAACAATTTCTAAATCCAATAGACACATCCATCAACATTTCACCATATAAAATTTACGTTAATTGAACATTTAATGCTAAATCTACCACCATCCAAAAAAATAGCATATCTCACATAAAAGGTGATAACTTTAGCAAAAACCTACTGCAACATCATCGTCCTTAACGAGAACAGTCGCCGCCGGAGGCGTAGGTGCTTGCGGCAGCTCGACCACATGCGGCAGGCTATTTGATACTGTAGAATAGCCGATTTCCCGGTACCATCTATGGGGTTTTGTCCTGAAGATTCAGGCCGTTTGTCTATTACAATCACATGTACGTGAGGAGAGGTAGAGTTTTTATCGTTTCCGCCGTTCACAGGTACGTGACGAAGGGTATGACTGTAATCGGAGGTGGTGTATTCGAAGAGTCAAGAGAGCATCAAATGGACGAATCAATATATACCGCGAAGGAGGGCATATTAGTGACTTCACTTTATTTTTTAAATTGGGTCAACTTTTTGGGACTGCAAGTAAACATGAGATTAATTTTTTTGTTCAATCCTATTCCAGCCTAATTCTGGAATTTGTGTAAATTGTGAATTTAAATGTGAAGTTAATTATTGGGCAGAAATCCAATTAAATAGAAGTTTAGGGATTGTCAAGCGTCATCTCCAATTCTAAATTTCCATCCCATTTCACACATAATTGAGGAATCCTAATCCAATTTCCTACAACATGTAATGTTCCTCTTTGTGCTTTGAAGCTTTGCTGTAGCACAATTTGTATGCTTTCCACTATTCTTGAAACACAAACCATCTTATTTTTGAAATGTTTTGTTGTTTCTTACTTTCCAAATTGACCATATTGGTTGTTGCCATATCGCATTCCATAAGTTTGTTCTCAACAGCTGCAAGCATAGGCACATGTGTTTTGCATGCTCCTCATCAATTAACTCATGTACAAATGGCTGAACCTCTGACCATTGGTATATTGGATTCCATACTGATGTTTTCTGGTTGCACTATATGAATAAGTGCTTTGTATTTTCAATGCTCAACTCACAAAGTAGGCACAAGTCTAATTCAATATGCACATTCTTTGCTAGTAGTTTCTCCTTGGTTGGCAGATGGTTTTGCAGCAGTTTCCAGGTAAAAGCACAAATTTTGCTTTTCATGCATTAGATGCTCTTTCCACACCTTCATTCTCCGATCATTATAGGCTCCATCAGCTTCTGATAAATTTTCTTCGTAGTGTATTGACCCATATTTGCAGTATCCCTTTGCAAGACATCTGAATCATTTGTCCACGGAGGAACATCCTCAGTTAGTTGTTGAAGTTAGTTTGCATTATAAGCTCTATCCCAGGCCCATTTCCATGTACAGGTAACAACATTACTATTTATTTTCTCATATACCAGATTATTCCTGCCAATGGCTGTTGAATACATCATACAAAATTGCAATGCTAGACAATGCTCCCTAATTCATCTTCCCAGAACTTAATAGCATCTCCTCGTCAAACCTAGCCCTTGAATAAGCTGCTAAACCATCCTGCTCCAAGAATATCTTTCTTAAGGTCATGCCACCATGGCGATGACTTCATTTCTCTATCATATTCTGTCAATATTCCTCCATCTACCACTGTCTGTCCATATTTGCTTTTCAATGCCTCATAACATAGCTGATCATTCCCTAGTAAAGCTTTTCAACCCCATTTACTAAGCGGAGCTCTATTAAACTTGTTCCGGATGCTTAGCCCCCCTCGTTCTTTAGGGTAGCAATTAGCAAATCTGTCTCCAATTCACTCATGTTATCCTTCCACGTCCTGAGTGTTTCTCTCCCCATAAGAATTTCCTTTGCACCTGAACCGTCTTCTTAATTATCCCTCTCAGTGGTTTGCTATGCAATAGGAAGTATCATATAACGAGGGGGTAGCAATTTGCAAACTATTGCAGATATTATAATGCTATGACTAAAATTAATTAATTATTTTATTAAAATTAATATTTTAAAAATGTAATATTACAATTCAAAGAAGATTTTTCTAAAATCCGACGACTATATGTTCTTCAAAACGACCTTAAAAAAACTTTAAAAAACATCTATTTTGAAACGTAACCGCAAAAAAATTGGAAAAATAACTTCTATTTGTACAAATAAATGAAAATTAGAATATATTTTAGTCTACGTACTAAAGGTTAGTAGAACTACTAAACCCCCACCTAATTTAATCATACTTATTCCCGTCAAACGCATCATCACCGTACAGAAACATGGTCGCCAAAACAATGAAAACCTGCATTTTATTTCGTTAATGCATTGTATCTTGCGGTCGCCTAGACTCCTGGTTCGGGTGGACGTATAGAATGAACTAGAGCCTCAAAATCACCTCAACAAACACATGAGTCTGTTCAGAGGGCGCAAGGATAAGGAAATCTGAAAATCTATTTGGCAAGCCTCGTTGTGGTACATATATAAAGAAAGAAACGGAGTGAGATTTGATAATGAAGGAATCGTGGACGTGGAAGAAACTATAAAGATTTCTACGGGGTTCTGGATAGAGGCACACGGACGAAAGGCACTAGGAATTGGGATAACTTTAGCTGATTGGATACGACACCCTTGCCTAGCAGTCGAGCTTAGCTACACCTGTAAAGGATTTTGATAAAATACACGAAACCAACCGACACGAAAGTTGTACGAACAGTCACAACGAGTGGGCCCCCCCCCACACACACACCCGCGTGTGTGTGTGGGTGTGCTTAGGCTTCTTCGTGTCAGATCCGTGCGGGAATTCGTAGTACATATCACTGTCCATCTGTAAACCTCCTTGAACAAATCAATAGCAGTAGTGTCGTGGGTTCAACATTGATAGGCTGAACTGGTAAGGGCAGTTAAATAGATTTAATAATGTAATAAATATAGGAAAAACCTAGATGTCCAGAAGCCATACAAATTTGCTATATCGTAGGATTGATTCTTAATGGCTGTTTTGTACGAGGTGCATTTGATTCTAATTGTGCTTATAAGAATTTTTTAAAATAAAATGAGTGTTTTGCGTGATACAATTACTAGTGCTTGTGCTTTTTTTCAAAACCTCCAATTTCTTAAAAATAAGTACCTCATGTTTTTAGTGAGTCATTGAAAGTTTGGTCCTTTTGGCACCAAATTCAAATTTCATTTTTCGGGATTACTAGTGGGGTTACCCAATTAAACATATATTTTACTCTGTTTGAGAAGATTGTCGTCTAGACCGTATAGGTGTTGGGTGGTCGTCTTTCTCCTTACCCGAATGTCGCCTAAGCACCTGCTTAGAGGTGCCTAAGCGAACGCCTTGGCCGCCTAGGCACTAGGTGGGCCCTGACCGCACAAGGATCGTCCATCACTTTTTTGGATTTACATTTTTATCTATTTTTTGGGTTTGACTTTCTTTCAGGGCATATCCCGTGTTTGGTTTCATACACACAATTTTGTAGTTTTTTTTTATGGTACAAAAATGGAATCATTCATTAACTATGGGCAGTTACAAAATGGTACAATTAGAATCAAAAGTACCTCGTACAAAATAGCCATTAAGAATCAACCCTACGATATAGCAAATTTGTATGGCTTGTGGACATCTAGGTTTTTCCTATATTTATTACATTATTAAATCTATGACTTTTATTTCTTTTTCTTTTTTGAAAGTATGACTCAAGTTTTTTCATATGTCGAACTTAGCGTGTCGAATTTCTGATAAAGTGCCGAAATCTATCCTCGATCGTTGGATCTATTTTTGAACGGCCTTAGGCTGTCCGCAACCATGGAAGAAGTTTCCTTCCTTTTTACATATACCTTTCACATCAATCAACTTTTCTCTCTCCTATCTATCCTCCATATTTTCTCTCTTATATATATCCTCCATATTCCATAGAAGGAAATTTCTATCCCTATAATTTTATTGTTATTATTTTATAATTTATTTTATCATATTTTTTATTAAATATTAATTAAATAATAAATACTTGATAAAATGAAGAATACATATTTATTAAATTACGACAAAAGCATTTATTAGTACAAACGAGCGCCTATTTTGGACCAAATTTATTCCAAATATTTTTAATTAAATCTTCTTGAAATTTAGTATTAATTTACATAGTATTTTTTTATTATATTATTATTATAGGGGAGGAAAGTGAGTAGAAGAAAATTCTTCCACCCACCTTTCCTCATTCCACTTCAATGGGCTGTCAATCCTCAATGGAAATTTCCCCCATAAAAGTACAACTGGCTACAGGATGGAGACATGAAGGAAGGTAATTTTTCTTAACCGATGTGAGTTTAAATGAAATGATCTCGATCATCCACAAATAGATACAATAATGGAAAATAGATTTTATTATGACCGAAAAAAATTCATGACTTCAATAGGCAGTCTCCTCTGATTTTCGGACAACCGCTTCGCCCTACGCATCTTTCTCCAGATGTTCACCCAATAAACAGAAGCCACGTCAAATTTGCTAAACGTGGCACCCAAGCGAGAGGCACGGGGCAACCAAAAGTCATGAAACCGACAACACAGGATCGAAACCCGCTTCTCTCTCAATTAATTCTGCACCGAGTAAACAACTCAGCCTCACCTGTTTCTGTTACCCGCCTGCGCCTCAATCCACGTTGTCGTCCCCATAAAACCCATGAACGGGAACCACTTCACACGATTATTGACTGGAATTCGGTTGTTATAAATTGGGTATTTGTGCTGAGGTTGTAACTGAGGAAGACAATTGGTTTGGAAAATAGTAGAGGAGTCCGATATGCGGCGGGGGGACATCGAAAGCAGGGGAGACAAGGGCAATCGCTCTTACGCGGGTGATGACGGGGACAGGAATTGGGTTTCATGGCTGGTTCCGGCGTTTGTGGTTGTTAATGTTATCGTCTTTGTGGTGGTGATGTATTTAAATAACTGTCCGAAGCAGATTAGACACAGGGATTACAGTTTTGGGGATGGACGGGATAAGTGCGTTGCGAGGTTCCTGGGGAGGTTCTCTTTCCAGCCACTGGTGGAGAATCCATTGTTTGGAGCTTCTGCTTCGACGTAAGGATCTTTTTGTTTGAAATTTCCTTTTCGTTTTTTTTGCTGAAATATTTATTAGGTTGGATGAAGAATTGAAGATTGTGTTTGCAGTTACTCACTTAATTTTTCTGTTTATCTCCTCTAACTGATTGTAATCTTCTCTGGGTGGATTGGGAAAAGGGCTTGCTTAGTGAGTCACATGATAATTGAGTTGAAACGGCTTGTTTTTAAGTGTTTCTCAGGCTTCTGTTCTTGTTTATATTCTATATATACTTGTTTTTGCTATTTTATACATCAATGTTTTTTCTTTTTCCACAACTGAAGATTGGAGAGAATGGGTGCTCTTAATTGGAATAAAGTGGTGCATGAACACCAAGGCTGGAGGCTTATCTCTTGCATCTGGTTACATGCTGGTCTTATACACTTGCTTGCTAACATGCTCAGCCTCATCTTGATTGGGATTCGCCTCGAGCAGCATTTTGGCTTTGGTATGACTAGCCTACCACTTTAAATGAATGGCTGATCTATCTCTGAAGTTATTTTGGTTGTTTTTCTTACATATTTGTTGCTCGATCCCGCAGTTCGTATTGGTATTATCTATCTCGTATCCGGATTTGGGGGCAGCGTATTATCCTCGTTGTTCATTCAAAACAGGATCTCTGTTGGCGCTTCTGGTGCACTTTTTGGGCTTCTTGGAGCTATGCTGTCAGAGTTGATCACTAATTGGTCTATCTATACCAACAAGGTGCTAAATTTTAACAACTTGGACGGCTTATTGATTCCTTGTGTTATTCTTAACTTTCTTCTATTGATTTCCAGGCTGCAGCATTAGTGACCCTTTTGGTTGTAGTCCTGGTTAACTTGGTCGTTGGGATTCTTCCTCATGTCGATAACTTTGCTCACATTGGAGGATTCTTTACCGGATTTCTCCTTGGATTTATCCTTCTTCCCCGTCCTCAGTTTGGCTGGTTAGAGCGCAGAAACCTCCCCGCTGGTGTCCGCGTAGAATCCAAATACAAGCCTTATCAGTATGTTTTATGGATTGTTTCTCTGCTCCTATTGGTGGTCGGGTGAGTTTTCCTCCGAAAAAAGAGATTTAAACTAATCTTACTTCTTGTTCTTGTAATGTTAGTCTCTCATAAGATATTGAAATACAGGTTTACAGTTGGGCTAGTGATGCTATTCCGAGGCGTAAATGGATATGAACGATGCCATTGGTGCCGGTACTTAAGCTGTGTTCCAACTTCAAAGTGGAAGTGTGACCAATCTTGATGCAATCGTTGGCTCTCTTGAGCTGTAGGTTAGCTTTTAAATCTTAGTAGTTTACTTGTAAATGCTGGTTCTGGCATTGCTTTCATTGGTGGTTTGTTCTAGGAATTTATTTGGTTTATGTTTTAGTTTCATGTGTACACACTGGACATGTTTGAGATCATCAAGGTGTTGTTCATTAAATCGTTTTGGAGTTGTCAGCGAGCCCATATAAAAATGTTAAAAACGCACCACACCAATCTCAGTGCCCATGAGCTACTCACTGTATACTATCCGAACCCATAGAAACAGCCGCAAATGCAGTATTTTACAATCAGTTTTGTACAAAACAGAGAAGATAACTGAGAAAAAACAGCATAACAACAGAACAATAATCGACATATCTGTTCTCCATGTTCAATCTTAGTCTCAGTTTTTATTCAGACCCCAGAGAAGAAATACAGTTCTACATCCTGAAACCATAAACCGAGCCAATTCCATTATGAGCTGCACCATGACCTGGACTGCCTTGTTTCTTCAAGTAAGCCGAGTTGAAATACGGGTTATCATACTTGGTAGTTACAGCAAACCCTTTCTCAGAACAACAATCGTTCTCCCACAGACCTCTGCCAAACGTCTCCAGCTGAAGTCTTTGCCTAGGAGCACTCTGTGACCTAACTTTCGCCCGCGACGACTCTGTGTTTGCCATGTAATTCGGGTGCGAGAGATAGTCAGCAAACACGCTCCGCGAGCATTCGCTTCTCGCTGTTGTAAGAGGCCCTCTCCAGTGATAAGTCTGTCGAGCCGATGAAGCAGAATGCACTCTGGGACTGCTCTCAGCATTCCAGACAGCACCGTGGTCTCCTTCGAGTGGAAAATTTGGTGATATGATGGATGATGACGCTTCCTCAGAAGATATACTCGGATTTGGCTTGTGGTTTTTCGCTGAAAGCCTCGAAAGCGAGCTGCTTTTTGAGTAGTCTTGCCCTTGATAGACTCTGGGATGATGAAGTGTTCTATCTTTCCGCCTGGTGTGCTGGCTAGGCTTGCATGTATCCATTTCGAGAATCTTGTCACTTCTTTCGTCATCAACACGGCAAGCTCCATGGCAGTTATTCGAATCCGATTGTTCCATCCAGTTATCTAACCAGTGTGAATTCAAGTGGGAGCTCCTGGGATTACAAGACTGCTGTGTCTTGTGCATGGAATTACTCATAAGTGGATCGTATTTCCTTGGATTTGCAACGGCCTGTAGTTAAAAACACGTACAAAAACGATATTAAGGCACCGTTCGAAACTTACTGAATGAAACTTTAAATTGCCTATAAGTTCAAGAATCTATATAGAGATGAAGCTTACTGGATGACCAGAGATTGAAGAGTTGAGGGTTGGATACTGTGATCTCTGTGCAGAGGCTCTTGCCTGTATCCGAGCCATTGCTTGCATCCTGCGAAGCATGTCTGCACTTTGCTTTCTTACAATGCGTCCCCTGACCAGAGCTTGGAGTTTAACCAGTCCCTTAAGTGCCCTCAGTGCCCTCCGAGCCTGAAATAACCATAATTCACAAGAGTATATCAACTCCATAATACATCTCATATGGAAGTATCACGATTCAGTATTCACTACAAAATTGTGTGTATGAAAGCAAACCGGGATATGCACTCAAGAAAGTCGAACCCAAAAAATAGATGAAAAGGTAAAATATATGTTGAGTTGTAAACCCCCCCACTAGTAATCCGAAAAATCTTCAAATGTCGAATGTTAGATTTATGTGTCGAATTCTAATCACCGTCATATTTAAGTGTTGGATCACAATGTCGACGGTCATGATTATAATTCGGCATATACCTCATTTATTCGGCAGATAACGTTTGGCACGGTAAGTTTACTTCTAGTAATCCCTGAAAAAGAAGTTTGTGTTTGGTGCTAAAAGGACCAAACTTTCAATGACTCACAAAAAGCAGGATAAAGGAAGTTACAGGAAATCAAACTGTTTGCCATCACAGCGCAAACTCTGGCAATCCTTGTAAATGGGGGCCCTCCATTAGGACAAGATGATAAGTTGCCAGAATTAGTGAGGCATTATCAAAGAATGTTCATGGCTAAACTCAACTAAGCTTTTAGCCCAGAAGATCAAGTGTGAATTGAAGGAAAATGAACAACATTTCAGAAGCGAGATGAAAAAGGCAAAGACAAATTAATAAGCACATTGCATCAAAAACCAGTACAGTAGATCGGAATCAAGCCATAAGGAATAATAAAAAAACGGAAGTATACAAAAAAATGCAGTTCCAAGGTTCTTGGTTTCTACATTTACTTGAGATTCAGAGAAGGGGAAGTTCGAAATTAACATTGAAGCAATCAATTTTTTCTCAATTTGATGCGGAACCGAGGTGAAAATAATTGACCAACTAACCAAATACGCTCGAAAACCCGACTGAATCTTAATAGCCGCCGACACGCGCCGCCGTTCGCTGCTGATATATGCTGCCACATTCCGCCCACTCCCGCTACCACCTCCACCGACACCGCTGGTCAACCTAACCACTTCCGCCGCGGCATGCGCCGCCGCCAGAGCTGCCTCAGCTACCGCTGCCGTGGCCGCCGCCACGGCAATCGCGTGCCTGTTCCCATCTATCCCTTCGATGTAGGGGCTGGCCAGAGGATCCTCATTTCTGAAATTACTACCATCAGCGAATTTGGGGAGAACCCACTTACCCTTCTTCTTCTCTTTCAGCTGCTGCGGCGGAGGCGCCGGGGAATTGTCCGGCAACGATTTCCTCGAGCGAAGAAGTGATCGGAACCATTTACTGGCTCTACCCATCTCTCATTATGATTAGTGGAGTTGAAATGTGTTGCTGAGGTTGGTTTTGTTTTGTTTTTGAAATGGGGATTTGTATTTGTCAAGTCCAAGCAGACGCGCGTGATGGAGGCGCGTGTCGTGACGCACGGCGGAGTTGTGGTGGTGGTTGGAAGAATGTGTCCTTGAGTGAACCGAGTATGGGACAATGGACAGGTAAGATGTTGGGCCCATTTTCTTTCTGAATTGTGTCGCGATCATCTACTATCCCATTCCGGTATATTTTTCTGTTTTATATAGGCTAAGCTATTCATTTCAAATGTAATAATACGAAACTTAAATAATATTCACATATAATTTTGTACCAACATTTGAATGGTAATTTATGATGTACTGTGGGACCAAATCACATACAAAATGTATGTTTTAAAGTTAATGACCCCAATTATAATAACAAGTGTGATATTACATTAGTCCAACATAATTATGTATGCATATTATTACTCTTTTACTCTTACAATTTTGATTTTGAGTTTGTGAAATTGAAATTCATCAAATGTTTATGAATCTTCATCATTTTTATCATTTTAAAAATTCATCAAATTATATGGGACAACTCTCACTCTTTTAAAATAAAACAAAAAAATAATAATAAATAAGTGGAGTCTATATAATTGTCTGTTTTGTACCACTTATTTTTTGGATTAATTTTCTCATTCTCCTTTTTATCCAGATTATTTAAAAATGAGTGTTTAAACTGTACTTCTGCTTCTACTTCTCATGTTTTTAAGTCAGATTCTCCTTTTTTGAAAAGTATGTAGGAGGTTATTTTTTTTCCACTTCTACTTTTAATGGCAATTTTATAAATAATTAAATGAATTTACCTTTCACTTTTAAAGGAGAATGAGATTTTATCTATTTTTTCAAAGGTTTTGCAAACACTCTAAAAGTTCCAAAGTAGAAGAAGAATGAAAAGGAGAATGAGAATGAAAATGGAAGCAAAAGGAAAAATCAAATAGAGGTACAAAACATGCACTAATAAGTTTACACATGTTTATACATATCATTGTAATTCTGGTCATTGCCACCACATGCCGCCAGAATTGGTCACACAGATGGAAAATCTATACACATGAGACCAAAGATTCTATGGTCTGACGTGATTTTTTAGCACATTGATCGCCATTAATTTCGTTACATCTTTTTTCATTGGGTTAAGTAGTCCTTAATTATGATTTAGAAATTTCCGGCGACAAAGTCACTGAAATCACATTAATTTCAAAGCATGAGTTTTGATCTTCCTTTATAGGCTTTCTACCAGTGCATCCAATTTCGATTGTAGTCGATGACAATGACCAGAATTATAAATGTGTGTACTGTATATAAATATGCATAAAGTTATGTAATCATATAGCCGCCCTCAATAAATAAAAGTACCAACACACTAAAGTAAGTACCTATGGCACATATTTTACAAGAAAGTACATATGTTAATTCATGGTGGGCTATCACACTTCTAACTTGACGTTCATAGTACACTACTACTATGATATGTGTGGAATCCATACGTACCTTAAGAAATTGGAGCTTTCTGTTGGAGAGTATTTCAGAATCGAATTCCTACATCAGATAATCTGATAAGGAGGGGCATTTCTTCAGCAAACATTATCTGTCCTGTTTACCAAGAAGAACATGAATCAGTGTTGCATCTGTTCTTACAATGCCAAAAGACGAATGAATTATGGCAAAAATGCTTTAATTGGTTGAACATCAGGATGACTCTACCTGAAGACCTGCTGCATCTCATCAATCAACCTGGCGGGGTACTCTTGCTGTCCCAGTTTCGATCGGTGTGGCCAATAATATGGCAAAATGTTCTCTGGGCAATATGGAGAATGAGAAATCGAGCGCCCTTCGATGCCAGATTGTGCGAAGTCGCTGGAAGAACTGCAGATACGACTCTGGTTAGCACTTCGAATTCATGGCAAAATAGCCTTAGAATATGGGCTTGGAGAGTTTATGAGAGAACCGATAAGTTGGGCCATTTGTGAATATGTACATAAATAATGATGAAATAAAAAACCTACTTATAAAAAAAAGCACACTATTACCACACGTTAACAATTCATTGGACTTGTCTTCAGGAATGCACAATAAGGAAGAAACGTGAATCGGCAGCAATGAGATCAAAATGGAGCTCTGATGACGGAGCATGCAGGTAGAGATAATGAGATTGGAATGGTCGAAATGTTGAAATCGTGAAATAGGAAAATGGGATTGCAGTTTTTTGCAATTTGCCCCTATTGTATAGTGTAATTATATATTGATATATATATATATATACAGAAATCTTCATATATATCTGCATGCTCTGATGACTGAGCATGCAGATATATATACAACCAACTTATAAAAAAATTGGACTTGTCACTGTAATTCGACTAAGTGTTAAAAACATGAGTGTATCAAGAGCATCAATAAAGGAGTGTTATTCATCAAACCCTACTCCCTAGCATTTTTTTTGCGTGCTTGCAAGGTATCCTACCGGTCGACAGCCAGTAGACTAATCCTCCGTTCCGGGTGAGTACACTAAGTGGTAAAAGACTGACCAATTATTTCTCTCCATTCACACGGGTGGAAATCGAATTCTCAAACTCATTCTTAAAATTGCAAGGTATTAAATGGTTAGGGAATCGAACTCCCTAGCATTTTGTATATTCATTACTCGTGGTGGTGTAGCCATTTAATAGTATGGCCTTTTGTCATAAATTATATATATTTTTAATAATTTTATCCCATTACTTTGCGAATGATTATTTATGATGTTGGTAAGTGGTCACGAATCTTCCTTACTTGCGTGTTATTTAATCCAGCTCACCATACATCGTTGGCATATTATATTAGATCAAAATAAATTTGCATGCCTCGTATACTCTAGTTTGGTCCCCTTTAGAACATGGCTTGAAAGAAAAAAAATACAAAATTGCCGTTATTAACGCAATGCCACACATTAAGAAGTGTTACGAAGTTTTGGCACGTGAGTTGGTATTCCACAATATATGTTCTCCATATTCAATCTTAGATTGTGTTTAGCAAATCGAACTAATAAGATGACTGATAATTGATGACTGATGATTGATGAGGTATATTGCCACACATTAAGAAGTGTTACAAAGTTTTGGCATGTGAGTTGGAAATCCACAATATCTGTTCTCCATATTCAATCTTAGGCTGTGTTTATCAAATCAGACTGATAAGATGATTGGTCACTAATAGGTGACTGGAGGCCAGTGTTCGAGAAAGCACCGGGCAACCCTGAGGTATTTTCGTTTTGCCCAGTATCCGGGCCGCCTAAGCGGCCACCCAGACCGCCGGGGCATAAGCCCATTTTTATACTTTTTTTTAAAATTTTTTTGAAAAAATATTTTTGTAATGAGAAGCACGGGGCGGTTTTGAAAGTGCGACCGCCTTGGCGGCCACGCTCTATGACACTGCTGAAGGCTGATAAGGTGATTGACGAGGTGGCCTGATAAGGTGACTGATTTGATTAGATTTGTTTCACTAATTTACCTAATAATGTGACTGATTTTCGTAAACTGATATAAAGGACATTATTTTATATTGTTATTGTATTTTTAATAATATTCTATATCAGAATTACTATTAAATAAAAAATGTTTTTAAATTTAATAATTCTAATTTATTATTTAAATAAATAATTATTATTTTAATTATTAACAATAAAGTTTAGAACAATGAAAATAATATTGTAAATTTTCATACATCCAAAATACTCAGTCAAATTTAGAACAATAGTAAAATTGGAATGAAAGACTTATAAGTCACCTTATTTTTTAATCAGGTTAAAAAAATGTTTTTTCAAACGAGTCACCTTATAAGGCAAAAGTTGGATGTTCACGTAACAATCTTATTTTAACAAATTGACTTATAAGGCAGAATTGATTGATAAGATGACTTATAAGGCAACGCTAAACACAACCTTAGCAACAGTGTTTATTCAGACCACAAAAGGATTACAGTTCTAAATCCTGAAACCATAAATAGAGCCAATTCCATTATTAGCCGCACCATGACCTAGACTGCCTTATTTCTTCAAGTAAGCTGAGATGAAATACGAGTTATCCGTTAAGAATATAGTTCGAATTTGTCTGCAGACATGATGCTGAATGGTCATTGACAACTGTTGAAGTTTGAAGAAGTCTTAGCTAATCTATTCGTTTATTGAGTCTTTGAATGAGTCTGCTAGTGGGTTTAATTAGTGGTTTAGTGCTCCTAAGTTTTATGAACAGATAAGTGTCTCTTGTTTTGTTTATTTTGTACTTGGCTATTTATAATCTCACTTTCGTTCTATTTCACAAAGAAGATATTATCTCCTTCAACAAATCATGGTTTACATTCTATATCAATTGTTTTTGCTATCATTTCCTAACATTTTGTATCGGACCCACACAGTTTCTTCCCGCCCTTTCGGCCCCTAGCACTTCGAGGAGTCCCCATACACTGTTCTTCGTCTCTCTGCCAATCTTTGAGGAATTCAAAGATTTGGAGGATAATGATGTCGAAATGGAGTTGGGTATGAGTGATGGGGGACTAGGGGGGGAATTGATCGAGGATAATGAGGGGCTAGGGGGGAGTTGGGTATGAGTGATGCGGGGCAGTGAGGAGGATGATTGCAGTGAGCTTTAGGATTGGTTTAGCGAGGAGAAGAGAAATGAAGAGATTTAGCTCCTCGGTAACCGCTCCTTTAGTTTCCGCACACAAGATGTTCGACAAAATCTCTGAAGTGCTACAGTAACAAAGTGATGGTACGTGTACGTGGTATCATAATCAAGTGCCTTCGTTAATTTTTTCATCCATCCAGTACCAATTCTTTATGACGTAATTTGATTATCAAGGATTGTTTTCATTGTCACTAGCATATCACGGCTGGAAAAAAATGGGTCTTGCAAACATCAAACTGTTGAAATGATTACAAGCTCTAGGAATGTATTGAGACGAGAACTACGCAGCGGAAAACATACCTGAATCCATTACTGTAGAGATCTTCAAATGGAAAGA
>JAOYMZ010019496.1:0-18700 GCA_025802335.1 Pinguicula primuliflora
GATGATGAAATTAAATCTTTGCATGAGAATAAAACCTGGATTTTAGTTCCTAAACCATCTGGTAGAAAGGTTATAGGTTGCAAATGGATTTTTAAAGTTAAAGAAGACAATTCTGAATCTGATTCTGTGAGATATAAAGCTAGACTTGTTGCTAAAGGCTATAATCAGAGGGAAGGATTAGATTTTAATGAAATATTTGCCCATGTTGTTAAGTTTAAGACCACACGCATACTACTTACTTTTGTTGCTTGGAATAATCTTGAGTGTGATCAGCTTGATGTTAAAACTGCTTTCTTATATGGAGACCTTGATGAAGAAATTTATATGAATCAACCTTTAGGTTATGAAGATAGAGAAAATCCTGATTATGTTTGCCTTCTAGAAAAATCTTTATATAGTTTAAAACAGGTCCCTAGGCAATGGTATAAAAGATTTGATTCATTTGTTACTAGTCTGGGATTTGTGAGAAGTCAGTATGATTCCTGTTTTTACATTCTGATCAGTGGTGATAATTCTGTTTACTTGCTTCTATATGTAGATGATATGCTTCTTATAAGTAAATCTAGGACTGAGATAGATAAAATGAAGCTGAAATTAAAGTCAGAATTTGAAATGAAGGATTTAGGGGAAACTAAGAAGATTTTAAGGATGAAAATTGATAGGAATAAAGAAAATGACACTCTTAAATTACTTTAGACAAGTTATATGAAAAAGGTTTTGAAAAGGTTTGATTTTGAAAATGTTAAATCTGTTTTTATGCCTTTAGCTCTACATTTTAAGTTAAGTAAGCTGCAATGTCCTAAAACTCCTTCTGACACTTTAGAAATGGAAAGCATACATTATTCTAATGTCTTAGGTTCTTTGATGTTTGCAATGGTGAGTACAATGCCTGATTTATCTTATGTTGTCTCTTTCCTGGGTAGATTTATGTCTAATCCTTGTTTGGAACATTGGGCTGCTTTGAAATGGGTTTTTAGATACATAAATTGGACTGTCAGAACCTGAATTTATGTGGTTATGTGGATTCTAACTTTGCTGGTGACTTTGATTCTCGTAAATCTACAACCTTTTATCAGTTCTTATTAAGTGGAAATTACATAAGTTAGAAATCTCAGTTACAACATATTGTTGCACTCTCTATAACCGAATCTGAGTATATTGCATTGACTGATTGCTTTAAAGAATGTTTATGGCTGCAAGGGCTGCTTAGTGAATGTAGAATACTGTATGATATATGAATGTTTTCTGTGATAGCCAATCTGCAATACGTTTGAGTAGAAATGCTATCTTTCATGAAAGAACCAAGCATATAGATGTAAAACTGCATTTTATTCGAGATATGATTGCTGATAAAGCTGTTTTGCTAGAAAAAGTAGACACTAGTTTAAATTCTGCAGACATGGGGACTAAGGTAGTGACACAATTGAAATTTTAGTTCTGTTTGGATCATATTGGCATGAGTAGAGATTGAAATTCTAGATATTGTCACTAATTTTCTCAGCAGGAGTATAGTTTTTTATTTAGGTACTGTTACTGTTTTCAACTGCACAGTCAGAAGCACGCTAACTTGAAACTGAAGTGCAGGAGCTTGCCTTCATTCTCTACATCTATGCATGTCCTTTTTTGAATTGTTGCATATTTTAAGACTGCTAGCAGACTGCCTTGTGTTTTCTGTGTCAACTCTTGTGTCTTCTGTGTATGAACATGCTGCATTTAGGTCCATATCTGGTTCTGTTTTGGGGTAGGTTGTCTGCACTGTCTGTTTTCTACAGGAAGTGATATTTTTTGGTCTGAATCATGAGTCCAAGGTGGAGATTGTTGGGTGTGGCCTCATAATCCAGCATACTATTAGGGCCCAGTTCAAGGCCCATGAGAGAGTGCTTCTTTCCTTACACCCATTTCAATTTCATATGTTTTAATTACACACACTGAGCACAGTTTATGTTCTATGCACTTCACTCACATTCACGGTCCCGAAGAGATTGCCGGATGATGTAAATGTTTATTAGAGTCTAAACCTTCGGGTTCATGATGACTCAAATTGAATTGTCAATCGGGTAATGCTCAGCGTAACCTGGAGGTTGAAATTCTTATCCTCGGAATATACCTCAGTTGACCACGAAGCCTCAGATACCGGTTCATTAGTTGGATGCATGTTCTGGGCCTGTTTTTTGGTCATTGGGCCTCCTGTTTATTTAAGCCCATTTCCTATCTACCCAATTATCCCCTTTACCCATTATTAGCCTTGTATTTTTCTGTTTTGGGCCAATTGCATTTTATTCATACCTGTTCCGGCCCGGTAGATACAGCCCATCTCACCTTCACTTGTTTAGTGTCGATACAGTCCAGTTTTTCTTGGCCTGTTTCCCTCTTCATCCATCGAACATTCTGAACTCTGTATATAAGGCACACTTAGCGTTTTTTTTCATCACTTCACTCTCTGTATTGTTGACTCCCTACGGCCGTTCTCTCTCTCACTGTGAAACCCTACTTCTGTGATCATTTCGATCAAAATTTCGCCACTCTATACGGATCTTTATCCGATTCTTTCACTGGATCCTTGATCCTTACTACATTACCTTCAATTTGAACCGATTGTATCCGGTTTCTGTTGCAGTCAACGTGGTTGCCTGAGGCCAAAACTGACGGCCAGTTCATTTTCCAGCGTTCTACGCTCGAGTTCTTGTTTGCTCCGCACTCTCCTGAAACAGGATTTGATATATACATTTCTGTTTAGATTTTGTATATTTCGAATTCTTGTTGGTTACTAACTTCTCTGTTACTGTGTTGCCAGATCCGGTCGATTCATCACCTATACTATGTGATCTCAACAAAAAGCACATTGGGGATTGAGTGAGGTAATCCCACATTTTTCCATATTATCCATAGTAGGAATTCCGTTACTCAATTTCCAGCAAAAGGTTGAGATTTAGTGAGTAGCATCGGATGTCATACCTCCTTAGCCTGTTCACATGGTGGGTCAATTTGTCATTCATCCCTCATACGCTTCTTGCATACATCTGCAGATTTGTATTCGTTGGTTACACCCTTCCATATCTAGCCCGTCTGGGGAGTCAACTAGATTTGGTGCTATTTCTAGCAGATGTAGTAGTTCGTTGAATTCTTGCAGTTCCCGATAACCACAATGTTGGTTCCAAAGCCACTACCAGTTCGAGTTATCCTCATAATTTCCTTTCTCTTGCACTGAGATTTCTTTATCCATTGCATTTTGAAATAGCGTGAAAGTTTTTCTGCAAAGGTTGTTTGTCCACACCAATGATCTATCAAAAACTTGATTTGATCCCCTTTGCCAAGCGACGTCTGTCTAATTGCCCGTGATCCATTCATGTTTGAATACCATTTCATCCATATCTTTCCCCCGAAGTTAGAGACCCAAAATCTATTTTCTGTGGTAATCTACGGTCCAAGATTATTTCTGAAAAAAGTCTACAGTAAATCGGCCTCATGGGGGATCATGAGTGGTTTGGCCTACGTTTGACATTTTTTATGTGGAATTCACATTATTGTTCATGGGTCCTTTTAATTGTTTTTCAAGGATGTCTGAGTGTTGATCCCATAATGGTGTTTGACATAATTGGGGCACTATCTTTGTATTAGTTCAAATTGGTTTCTCTAATTGTATTTGAGTGAGAGTGTTGAGTATATATCACACACAGGTTCAGAGAGAAAGATATGGTAATATAATCAATCAACTCAAGATCTTAATGAAAATAACCACATTTTTCTTAAGTTGGTTCATACACACTAATACTCACACTTGACTTAAAGTTAGAGTGTCCTATCTATTTCCTAACATTTTGATTATATAAGTTTTGTCACCAAATTAAATCTAAAATACTAAAATCGAATCTAAATAGTTCAATTGGTGGGTTGAGTAACTTCCAATGTGTAGGTCTAGGGTTTGATACTCTTACCTAGTGTTCGAGAAAAAAGTTGGGCGAACTCTGAATGGTCAGGAGTCACCCATCGCCTAGGTGCCCATATAAGCGACTTAAGTGAGTATTTGAACTTGAGCAAAGACCGACCCTCAAGCTGTCCAAACACTAAAGTATAAATTTACAATATAAAACTCTTAACGCATAGTTATTTATAAAAACCAATTTCGAAATCGTTAATTCATAGCATTTCAAAAATAAAATTACATTTTTGGAAGACACGTGTTAGAAAACAGATCCACCTCTCTCTGGGCTCGGGCCTCGTGTGCGCTGGTGCATGTGTGTGGGCTAATATAATTAAGAAGGTGGGCAACCCTCATTAAAACAATAAGCCCATGGTGATTGATTGTAGCCCATTATCCAATTTATATTAGCATATTAAGACTTCTCTAACCAATGTGGGACAAATTCCTAACACTCTCCCTCAAGTCCAACTACGTAAACCCTATTGGACTTGGACAATGACACGGATAATGCCCAATTGGGCCAACTCCCATTATGGGATCAATACTTGCGATTTTCCTGAAAATAATTACGAGGACCTCGGAAACAATTATCGAGACCTCCGGAAACAATGTCCAAATTGGGCCAAACCTCCCAAGGCCCATTGGGACAATTCACTCCGGACTTTCCCGGAAACACTCTCGGGCCTCAAACCGCCCGCTTCGATACCATGTTAGAAAATCAGCCAGACTCCCATGGGCCCATCGCGCAGCTAATATGGTATCAGAGCAGGTGGTCTGAGACCTAACAAACACAAATGAATAAAAAATACTATTTTCATAAGGTGTGGGAAAATTATACGATAGCCAAGTAAAAGTTGATTTTTTTTCTCACGTTTAGAAGTGCAAAGAAAGCCCACGGGTTTTGGATTTATACGGACCCGATATCCGACGAGTATCGAATTTCTGACCGAATTCGTGTTTTAAAACTTGTACCAGGAAAAATCGGTTCTTGGTCCGAGGTTTAGGTTCTTGGGTTCGGATATTACCCAAACTCAAAATTTTATAAAACAAATACTGAAAATATCTTGTTCGGGTGCCCAAACCTGATAATTTACTAAAAACCCTTGTTTTTTTATCGTATTCGGGGCCGGGCATCCGAACCCAAACTTAGTTTTAAAAAAAAATATATATATATATATATAAAGATTCGGGATTTACCCACACCCAGTTTTGGATACCCGATACTTGAGGTAGTGTTTTAGATATTTTTTGTCAGTGACGCCGTCGAAATCAAAATTCGTGATCACTTCTGTTACGAATATTCTAAAATAGATCCTACTTTTTTATTACAACAGTCAAAAAATGGACAAAAATAATATAACTAAATTCGGAAGAAATTTCCTGGTCTATTATGATATGTCTCGATATTTGACGAGTTATAATCGTAATTGTTGGATTTTGATCATACGGTTACCATCATTTAAGTCACTTATAATTAGGATTGTCAGATCAATTATAACTTGATACGGATTTAAATATATATAATGTAATATTTTTCCTAAATTTGGTACACTAATTTCCAGTAGATGTACGAATACCCGTTGAACACGTTCGCCAGAAATCTTTCTCCCCTCTCTCCCGAGAGGGAACCCTAATCAATCGCCACGGTCAAGGGATTCCACCGCTCATTCTCGGCCGACGGGAGAGAAATTACGGATTTCAACGCTCGTTCTCGGCCAATTGGATGGGCTGTTCTTGTTTCTTGTCGCGATGGGATCGTGGTCAACGGGATTGTAGTGTTTCGACGGGCTGTTCTGGTTTCTGGTCACGGTAGGTTGTCTTGGTTTCTGGGCGCGACGGGTTGTCCTGATTCGCGACATGATGTTCTGAAGGATGGAGGCAGAAGAAACTGGTAGAGGCTGGAGGAAGGCCAGCCGCCGACCAAGGCAAAAAGACAGGAAGAAAGTGTTGGCACCATACGTTGTGAAGCAAAGAGAAAACTCGGTATTGATATATGTTGCAAACTTTCCATCGGCTTGGACAACAGATGTGATGAGATCATTCTTTAGCCCCTAGGGCAAGTGGTGTATGTCATCAACGTCAATCACAGAATCCATAATATGCGGAAACTTAATATGTATAGGGAATACCTGGATATCTGCAGAAGAAGACAACTGAGGCAGCTCATCCTGAGGTGGCTGCTCTATGTCAATATCATGCCCCGGTGGTGGTCCACCAGACTCGGGATGTGGGTCTTGCACGAGAGGCGCATGAGTAGATGGAGGTGAAGATGTAGGGGCTGGTGCGTGTGGCACATGAGACGTACTAGACGTCGGGATGATAGGTGGATCTGGGCTTGGTGCGTGAGACACATGAGTCGATTGTGGCAAAACCAATGAATCAAGCCAATCCAGTGAGTCTGATATCTCTGACTGCTCCCCCTGACTCACGGATTGGGAAGGTATCTGATAGTAGTACTCGGTCTCGACAAAGTTACAATCCAGGGTAATATGCATGCGCTGAGTCCTTAGATTATAGCAACGATACTCCTTTTTGGTACTCCCATACCCTACGAAAACACACTTCTTGGCACAAGCATCGAACTTCGTACGATGTACTTTAGGAATGTGGACATACACTGTGCACCCAAATACACGGGGAGTCAAGGACATTAATTTGGGAACAGATGTGAACTCAGATAAGGTTTGAATGGGAGTTCGAAATTTCAAAATCTGGGTCAGAAGATGATTAGCTAGAAAAACTGATGTAGCGACGGCCTCGGGTCAAAAACTCGATGGGACACGAGATTCAATCATTAAGGCCCTAGTCATTTCCTGTAAAAACCAGTTTTTTTGTTCCGCTATCCCATTCTGTTGCGGAGAATATGCACAAGAAGTCTGGTGTACTAACCCGTGTTTCGAGAAAAAAATTTCCATTTGATGATTTACAAATTCACCCCCATTTTCCAAACAAAGAATTTGGATGTTGGTTTGAAATTGGGTAGACACCATACGATAAAAATGGGTAAATTTGTTATAGACCTCAGATTTATTTTTTAAAAAATACACCAATGTCATACGAGTGCAACCATCGTTAAAGAGTAGAAAATATCGAATCCCTTGCCCCCCAATCACAGGGGCTGGTCCTCAAATATCTGAATGAACTAAAAAAAACATCTTTTTGATACGAGAATGTTTTGAAACAAATGGCTGTCTGTGATTCTTTGCCAAAACACAAGTTTCACAATGAAAAGAAATATTAGAATACTTAGGAAATAAACGACGGAGATAGAAAGGAGATGGATGTCCTAAATGACGGTGTCACAGCAAACTTTGCGAGTCAGGTGACTCACGAGTTAGGAGCGTCCGTCCCTCTAAAGCAACATCATCGACATAGTACAAGCCGCCTCGTTCAGCACCACGCCCAATGATCTCATTTGAACGGATATCTTGCAGGAGACAGAAGGTCGGGTACATCAGCACAACACAGTTCAATTCCCTAGAGATATGGCTTATAGAAAGTAATTTGTATGATAAGGAGGGCACATATAAACAGTTAAACAGTTTTATAGACGGAGATATCGCAATCACTCCTGCACTTTTGACTGGGGCAAAATCACCACTAGCCGTTTGAACACATTTCTTGGTAGTTTTCTGAATTTCTGTAATATTCGAGAGGTCGTAGGTCATATAATATGTGGCTCCACAATCAAAAATCCATTCCGACTTCTTTCCGGGGTTCAATTTTTCACAATATTCACTGTCCCATTTTTTATTTTCTGGGCCTTGGACTTTCCTGCAGAAATGTCAAATTGTCCGGCCCAGAATTTTTTCCACGCGGCCCAGCGCACAAGCCTCCAAAACTCAATTTTTCAACCAATTTATCTGGCCTAGAATTGAAATACTCTGGCCCAAATTTAAATCCTACAGAAGACTGGTCATTCGGCCCGATACACTGTGGCTCGTCAAATATATACTCATCATTTCCAAAATAGCCCTCGATAAAAAATTTTGCAGTATTAAGAGATGGAGGGTTTTTTGGTAAATACACACCTGGATCGGTTCCTGTATTTATACCTGAGCTCCAGCCGGGTTCATGAAGGCGGGTTTCGATAGTCTCTATTCGGATCTTATCTCTCTCGTTTCATCTACGACCGATATTCGCCATTCCAATTTCTTCAGAGAAATTTGTCTCTGGTGGAGCCTGGTCGCTGTCTGAGATTGCAGCCTGGCTGCTGTCTGAGATTGCAGCCCGGCCACCCCGTCGATCGAAGTTGGCTCGACTACCTCTCCTACCACTGCGATTGGCCCACGGGTAACCCACTCTCTTGTAGCAATCTTTCTGCCAGTGTCTCACAGTCTGGCAGTAGTCGCAAAACGAATGCCGGGGTGATGAATTACTGATCTGAGCAGTGTTTTCTGATCGGGGTTCGTTTTGTTCGGTCACAATTGGATGCAATACGCCACGAGTCAGTTTAGGGTTCCGATGGTTGTCTGCTCCAGGGCCATATACTACCAATTTTGTACCAATGTTCCCAAGGGATGCAATATTCTGGCCGCCTATCACTCCGATGGATGATGATCTCCAGATCTGACAGCGAGTTCCTTCTCGTCGGATGGTGGTGTATGCTACGTCCATGGATGGCAGTGGTGCTGCTTTCAAAATGTCTCTAATAATGGCCTGATATTCAGTGTTAAGGCCGGCCAAAAATTTAAATAGCCATGTACAGATTGGAGCCGATTGTGTTCGTTGATATCAGCGACACACTTCATTGGATTCGGCCTCCGTCGGTCTATTTCAGTCCATAGTGAGTTCAGAAGTGAGTAGTATTCTTCTACTTGCAGTGATCTTTGCACAAGCCTATCTGCCTTAGTTACCAGATCGAAAATTTGGAGGGAGTCTTCTCCTGTGTTGAATGTTTAGGCAAGAATTTTCCATAATTCATAAAAGTTCGGATAATAGATAAATTGGTTTACCAATTTCCGTTCAATTGATCTCGTGATCCAATTGAACACTTGAGTATCTTGCTGTCGCCATGCCTTGTATTCTGGATCAATTTTTGCTGGTTCTTTGGCTTCGCCGATAATGAACTCCAGGCGACCCTTTCCGATGATTGCTGATTCCATCATCCTTGCCCATAACACATAGTTGTTGCTGTCTAATTTTAAGTCGATGATGACTGATGCAATGTCCTTCTCGGGCTTGGATGTATCTGGCTGAGATTGTGATGATCTAGTTTGCGTCTGCATAAACTGGGCAAATCACTGGGATACATATTTTTCAATTTCTGATGTAAGGATGGTGAGTTCACCGGATGATTCCCCACCAGACATGACTTACGGCTTCTTCCTGAGATTTGCTTCAACTGGTAGATGAAGAAACGAGATTTGATCTCTACTCCAATACCATGTAAAATTATATAGTTTGGATTTGGAAGGAAAAATATGTAGAAATTTTTACGTGGTTCGGAAATAATCCATACTCTATGGGCTGATTTTTCCTCTTCTTTTTTGTTGTTTTTCGTTTAGCATCATACAGACATATATGGGGCTAGGGTTGATCTTGACATGATCCCCTCAATCCCTATTTTCTCGAAAACCACCGACTACATGATCCCCTCAACTATAAGGTAAAGATTTATACTTATCTTTACCTTATTTACATATTTTTAATTTATTTCTTTTCAACACGCGCAATCATGCTTAGGATAGATGAATCAAGATAGGCGTTATTTACCTGGAATAATGCATATGGGAATTTTGCATGGCCTCGTAAATGCAGGGTGGGTGAATCACGACAAGCTTGTATACGAGGCTACAAATCATGCTTAGGGTAGTTGAATCATGACAGGCGTGATTTATCCGAAATAATGCATACGGGAATTCCGCATGGCCCTGTATATGCAGGGTGGGTGAATCACAAAAGGTGTGATTTACCCGGAATAATGCATACGGGAATCCCGCATGGCCCCGTATATGAAGGGTGGATGAATCATGACAGGCGTGATTATGAGAATTATGAATGTTACTGTCTGAGCCCGTATACGGAGATGCACGTAAATGTCAACCTAGATCGAGGCATGTGGTTCCTTACTCTTTTGTTGCGAAAAGCATCAATGATTTCTTCCTGACTACTCATCGTCGGACAGTAACTCCAGTTCAGGTACTTGGGAAATCTCATCGTACTTCCATCACCTATACGATTGCCACACATTGAGGAGAGCTTCGTAATTGCCACCAACACCCAAATCTATTTCAATGGAATACACATACTTTTTAGTTACATTTTCACGTTAGACTCCATATACGAAACATCAATAAATGTTTAACGACTCACATGTAGAGCAAACTGGAAACCTGTCAGCGTGTAGGTCTTCTTTTGCCTTCCTTCACGGTACTTTGAGTACTTAGTCTTTAAGACCGACGCTATGAACGATCTCCACGTAAGATTTATTGCCCCATTGATAGGCATTAAACGTGGAGAGATCATTTACCATTCTCACAGCAAGTTCATTGACTTTTTTCTTTGAATCACCTGCTAAGATTACACTCTCTAGCTGGTATAACATTAATAGCTTGACCTTGTCCTCATACAATTGCCACTCGACAGCCGCATCAAACTTCGTCCTCTTTCTCTTTTTTGTCTGAGCCATGTCCTCAGACAATTGTACATCATCGTTATCCTCTTTTTTGGTCAATTCCATTCACTTCTTCTTGAGGTCTTTAAACATAAGGTGAGTGAGTCCTTTGAAGTACCCATCTCTTATTAGATTTTCACGCGTAGAATTATTCGAATCTAGCTTCTCAAGCATTTCAACCCTGTCACCATTGCAAACTCATGGACACCAAAATGGATTGGTTTCCCTTCTATCAAAAACCAGTGCTCCATCCGCTTTGGCATATCGATCCGTCTTAGCATTAATAAATGGGCAAGTTGCCCGAGGAACGTATTCCGTTGTGATGTCCAAGAATCGTCCAAGTCTAGTAAATTCCTGAAATAGCTTCTTCGGATTTAGGCAAGCTCTCGTTTTGTCAAACTCTCCTTTATCTCCCCTATAATCCGCAGGGACTGGTGCACCGTCACCTTCACTGAGAACTCCACATGCGCGTTATCATAGACTTCCAACGATAGGTATGTTGGAATGCTGAACAGTTCAGTTGCATGAGGGCGTATGGGCACCTGTGTATATGTTTCACACAATCTAACAAAATCTCCAAGAGAATTGATCAAACAAAACTATAGATTGATAATATGAGGTCCATTTCTAACCCGACTAATGGAGTCATGTAATCATGTCGCAATGTACAAATTTCATTCAAAATGCCTACCATAAGATTCCGAGATGGGGAATGGCTTGCAATGTGTCCATCGGAGTCATCTCCCATCATCAAACTCACATTTCTCGACGTTTCCGTACCGTCCATCTTTGTAGCACCATTTCCCACCCGCGGCATTTTAGCAAGTTCTCTTAAAACTGTTGTTGCTCCTCCTTCCCACAAAGAGTTGTTCGTATTTGAGGCATTCTCACCGGATATTTGATCACCAAAAATTTGTACGTGTTTTCGTGTATGCATGTTCGACGATTTCTCCATCGTGTTGATGGCAATTTGAGTCGAGATTTTCGGATTTTCTTAGTGGTGAGATAAAAAGTCATCTTGCAATTTGACTTGATTAGAAGGTATTAATATGGTTTAGTATTTTATTTCTTTTCTTCCTTTTTTAATGTCTTTTAAGTAAAAGAACAATAAAAGTAAATCAAAAATGAAATATGAGGTTACATTTCAAAAGAGGATTGTCGCGGAGGTTACTTATCCAATTATTCAGCGATATTAATACATAAATGATGTCGGATCAAATAGGGGTAGACCTAGCACTTCTGATATTGATAATTGTACTCAAAGGTCATGTGTTCGATTCTCCTCGGCGACATTGGTTTGTCACGTGCCGTTTGCCAAGTGTGACTTACCTACCTACCATGTTTTGCAAGTGCCACATGTAGTTCGTCAAGTGTGACCTACCTCTATATCTCCAGACCTTTTGCTATTGCTATAGAGGGATTGAACTGCTTTATAACGCTAGCAGTGGAACAGAGAATTCTAAATGGCTATGAAATTGGGCAAAATATGAAAAAATCACTCATAAGCAATTTCCGACGTTACACTTCCATTTGGAGACGGCTCAGAACAGGATATAGCCACTTTTAAGATGATTCTCATATTGTTTGAGCTCACATCGGGTCTCAAAATCACTTTTAAGAAGATTACGCTATTTGCCTTAAACATATCATAGACGCTGGCCAAATCACAAGCTCAATTTCTCAACTTTGAACTTGGAACTATGCCATTTAAATACCCTGACATTAGCATTGGGATCAATCCTAGAAGGATCTCCTCATGGCAACCGGTGATAGAGCGTGTCAAAGCTCGAATTAGAGAATGGAAAAAGAGACATTTATCCCTAGGGGTAAAATCATATTAATGAAATCAGTGTTAAGCTAATACTCCAATTTATTATTTAGCTCTATACAAAGCACCGTCTGGAGTAATTAGAGAGCTGGCGCACATGCAGCTACTTCAAAAGTTCCTATGGTGGGAGCAAATCAATGGACCTAGATGAATATCATGGGTGAAATGGCAAAGAGTTTGCTGCCCGATGGATAGAGGTGGATTGGGAGCTAAAAACCTTGAGAAATTCAACATATCTCTACTTCTAAATGGATCCACAGACTCCTACTCGACGAAACCCTACTATGGGCTAAGGTGATTACTTCTCGATATGGGGAGCAATACATTGACAGAGTTGTGTATGGATTATCCCTAAGGAACCAAAATCCTTTGGAATGATGGAAGACCAAAACAGCTACCATCTCTTATCATGACTGGGTTGCTGAACAGTTTTGCAGGAAAATTGGATATGGCCATGAAACTTGTTTCTGGCATGATCCTTGACTGACTAACAGTAGCCTAGCGAGATTATATCCGTGTTTATACGAGAATGCAGCAGACATACAGATAAAAATCGCAGACAAAGGCATATACAGTAATCAGACATGCCAATAGAATTGGAGTTGGAATTTACCTTGCTCAAATGAGATGATTCTCCTATTCCTGGCACTATAGCAGCAACAGTTGACTCTTGCCCCTCCGCAAACAAACGAGACTGATGCTTGGGCCCTGAAATCTCCTACAACAGGAAAAGGAATTGTAAATGCAACATATGAAAAACTCATGCAACAAGAATGGATGGACTACGAAGGACCTAATTTCATCAAACAGGGCTGGAATCATCTTCTTCCACTCAAAATTTGTGCATTCTCTTGGAAACTGGTCCTCAACCGATTGCCAACAAAGGATAACCTCAGTAGAAGAGGGATAACACTGACTTCGACAAACTGCCCCATGTGTGATGGCGAGGAAGAAACATCTCTGCATCTGGTCCTCAATCTGGGAGAAGTTGCATACATGGCTCAACATGCAAGTGAGTAATCGAGCACAACTATAGAAGAGGTTATTCAACGATATACAGATCTTGCATTACTCTTCAGATATTTGAAGATCAGATACGCACTCTTCCAGTAGGTATGCTGAACTGTTTGGCAGACCAGAAGCTCCAAATTATTCTGGGCCGAACCTCAAATGGTGGATATCATTGTTGAAGAGGTTTAATTGAAGTTGTGGCGTCTTTCAAACTGAAGAACCGAATACAGTCATTGGTTGATTTTGGGGATTGGGTGAGAGATCCTTTACTTTGTATGCAAAAATGAGAAATTAGAGTAATTTGTAAATTGTACAAAAGGGAATGCACAATTGTGCACAAGTATATATATTCACAAAACTTACTTATAAAAAAATGTACATTGTGCGACGAACCACATAGACCAGATTCCAACTAGCTCGCTCGTGACACCAATTCGACATTTTTTGCCTATAAATTCACAACTTTTGATGTCTCCCAAACACATCTAATACACAAATTACCCCAGAAGCTTTGTTCATACCTCCCTAAAAAACACATGCTTCCAGGTGGGATGTTTTTAGGGATGCCCAAATTGCCCGTGGGTATCGGGTTATCCGGACCTGACCCGGTACTCGAGCCCGGTATCAGATGGATACCGGGTATCGGGTCTGGGTATCAAAATCCGATATCCGAAAAAACTGGGTCCGGGTATTGGGGTTAGGGTTCGGGTTACCCGGACCTGGTATTAAAAAAATTAAAGGTTTCGGGTTTCGAATACCCGAAACCCGAAACCGACCCGACTTTTTTAGGCAAAAAATGATTGTTTTTTCGAGTTTCGGATACCAGAAACTCGAAAAAAAGAAAAATTTAAAAACAAAAATAAAACAATTAAAACGGGTATTAACCGTACCCGGTACGGGATACCCGCCGGTGAACCCGGGTATGGGTAGTGATTTTTACTACCCGAAAAACCGGTATAACGCTACCCGGACTCGATAGCCGGTTGGGCAATCCTAGATGTTCCTGACCTAACCTAACTCCACACAAGATAATCCGAAACTTAAGTGGAAGTAGGTGTTGAATCCACATTTTTGTTTTGAATCCATGTAGAAATAGAGGTTATCTCCATCTTTGAGTTTTTACCGAATGCGTTGCTACAAATTTAAACAAAACTCGGAGGGGGTCGTGAAACAAGGGGAGTGCTAGAGACCATAATTTTTGGGACCCTAAGCTTCTGGTCCCACTAAAAAATTAATAAAGTAATCATTAATTAAATATTAATTAATATTTTATCAATAAAATATTAATTAATTTAACATTAGTTATTATTTTCAATAATCATAGAATATTTAATGTTTAAAATTTATCTATATTAGATTAATATTATTTTTTTGATTAATATTAATGAACTAAACTCTAAACCCTAAATCCTATAAATCCTAATAAATCATAAATATTAAACCATATTAAAAATAAAATTAATATTATGGCGTCCCAACCGCCGAAAAATTAAAATCCTAAACTCTAAAGCCAAACCTTATACTCTAAACCCGTTACCCTATAAACTATAAATGCTAAACTTTATTTAAAATGGTAATCAATATTGCCGCCAAAAACTACAAAACCCAAATCCTAAACACTAAACTCTAGTCCCTACAAACCATAAATGTTAAACTTTAAGAAATGATAATAGCCGCTGAAAAACTAAAAATATTAAACTCTAAACCCTAGACCCTACAAACCATAAATGATAAACTTTATTAAAAATGGTAATAAATATTATGGCAGTTTCACCGCCGAAAAATTAAAACCCAAAATTTTATAAAGCCTAAAAATTAAACCCTAAACCCTAACCCTATAAAATAATAACAAAATATTTAAATAATAAGTATATCGAAATTATATGAAGTCGCGTGTCCAATAATAGCTCACGGCATGCTGATAATTATGGTGACCTCTTTTTCAACAAACGATAAGCATTTCGCCGGAAAGATGAAAAGTTTATTAAAATAATAATAACGATAATATTATAATATTTAAAAAAATAAAAGGGAATGAGGATCCACTACGTAATACACATCGTTATCATTGATTGTAAAAAAAGGTAGGGATGGACGAAAAATTGACTACAAAATTACCACCAATATTGTATGGCCTTAAAAGTTCTGGTTTCTCATCATTTTCAGTGAAACAAATAAGAGAACCTAATGAGAAATAACTAAAAGCAAGTAGTAAACAAAAATCATTGATAAATCAATTTTTATTTGATATATTTTTTCTTAGAATTTTTTAATAATATATCTTTTTAGTTTTTTTTTTAATTTCCTCCGAACCTACAATATTACCAGTACCAGTTGGGTATTAGGTTCAGGTATTTTGAATTTGACAGAAATATGAACAACCTTTCCTCCGAATTAGATGAAGAATTAATGTAAAAAATAAAAGAATTAATTATTTTATTTTATTTTATTTTAAATTAATTATTATAATTAAAAATAAAAGATAAGTTTGTAAATTCACATAAATTTCAAAATCTTAACAATAAATTATTCTTGCTGTTGAAATAGAATTTCAAAAATCCTATTATATGAGAAAATACTAAAATCTTATGTATTCATGCATATTAAAGACAAGATAAATGTTTTCATCTCACTAAATCTTATTCTCTTATATCTAATTCATCTATCATACTAAATGGATCATAAGAATATAGCTAAAATTTTCTAGTCCAGATTCGTTAGGACCAGATTAGTTGTGCTAGGTCCAGGATGGTCATTCTGGCCGTCGGATTAAATCTGACGGCCAGGATAAAAAAAAGAAACTTTGGTCCTAACGCGGGCTTGGAATAGGTTTTCGGAGTGGGTCAGCCTGCGAAGAATGAACTAATTGATACGTAAGTACAAAATCAAACTTAAACTCGAGGTCATTAATTATACATGCTAATCAACTTATTTCTTGTTGTTTGTAGGATTTCAATCTCTACTAAGCTGGAGTGCGATGATGAGTACTTTTCGTTATGTAGCTGAGGAACATTTTTTTTGGCAAGATATCAAGAACTTTGTTTTTGATTCGTTCGTTCTTCTGGGACGTTGGAACATTAGTTTTGATGTTGGAATATTAGTTTTGCTGTTGGAAATAGTTTTGCTGTTTTTTCTATGAGCTGATGTGTTCGAAGTGGACTTTGGAAGTATAGTTATCTACTGGTTTCGTTTGGTATAGTTGCTGTTTTGCAATTTCGAACTCGTATTGGTAAAGTGAATCTGCATTGCTATTTTGTTGCATTACTTTGGAAGGAGTAGAGTGTTGTATTACTCAGATTAAAATCATAAGACAAGTGTGTCGTTATAACATTAGCACCAGCATGGAATTTGGGTGTGCAATAGCTTCAGTGAACCTATTTTTTTATATATAATTAAGGGATTTTTTATGTGTTATTCATTCGCAGGTCAAATTCTCCACAGGCGGACCCACTCCGAAAACCTATTCCAGACCTGCATTAGGACCAGTTTTTCTTTTTTTTCATCATGGACCTTGTACAATTAGTATGATCCTAACAAATCTGGACCAAAATTTTTTCAAAGAATATAGGGTGTCTTGGAATCAAGCAGCTACAAAAATTTAATTTGACCATGCTTGGTTATTGGCCAACTAAGATGCTGATGAATGACAGTCAATTATGGAAGAGCATACTTTACTACTGGAAATTGTCAGTTCAATTTTCTACACCACATTAAAAAAATGGTGTACAAAACCTCACTTTTAATTAGTCTAAAATAATAATGGGACCTACCAATTTTTAACCACAGTTTTGTCTCTTTCCTCTTTTAAAACTAAAGGCTGGATCACGGTTGAGCATGTTGGCGTCACTGAAATCGAATCTGAGTGGTGGGGTACTGAAAAAATATACCCGTCGCCGAGAAATCCATCCTCATCTACGCCTCCGACGCAAGGAAAGTCATCCAATTCCAACAGAGTCGAAAGCACCACCGGCGCGTACGACTCGGATGCCTTCTCCACTATCTCGCCGCAGTCGCTGCTGGACGTCCGGCTTCCAAGACTATTGTAGCTGTTGACACGAGGAACTGACGGCGTAACCCTGATGGTCTGGAAAGGCTCAAGACTGAATTTTTTTTTCATGTGCCCATTTTTGTTTTTTGATTGATTGAAGAGATGGAGAGATAGGTGAAAAATGGGGTGCTGAGATTACCTCCTGGATTCAGATTTCACCCAACTAATGAAGAGTTTGTAGTACAATACCTGAAGCTGAAGGTACTATCTTTCCCATTGCCAGCATCCATTATCCCGGAGGTGGATGTCTGCAAATTTGACCTATGGGATTTGCCCGGAGAGAAACAAAACTGTGATTAAAAATTGGTAGGTCCCACTATTATTTTGGACCGATTAGATAAGGTGGTGTACAAAATTGAACTCGGGAAATTGCAGCTGGAAGGACCAAATTCCTAGAAGTTCTCATCATTCTCACTAGTGGCAAATTACAAATACACTCTTAAACAGTATGGCTGCATTTAGTTAAATTCCAACTCTAGAATTAACTTCAAATTAATTTAGGATATAAATCCATAATTTACCCCAATTTCAGGATTGGTCTAAAATGGAATTATACTCATTCCATGTTTACTAGCGAACCCCCAAAGTGGAATCCAGTTTCAAAAAATATGGAATTATCATTTTAGCCATTAACAATATTCTGCAATCCATTACAAACAGATTTCAATAGAATCACAGACAAATGATATATTATCTCACACATGATTAAAATCATGTAGGGTTGGTAATTTGGACCCGCCCCTTTATTAATATATAAATATTGTTTATACTTAAAATACATATTTTTTTTGTCATATTAGTACAATAATAAATATTTTTGGGTATGGGCCGGGTTTAACCCGATCCGACCTACCGACCCGCACTCTATGGGGCAAGGAGGGTCCGGGTCTACTCTTTGACCTGAGGGACGGGTCTGAGGCGACATTGACACGCCCCGCCCCACTCCATTATCATTTCTAGAACCATGAAACAAAATTGATGCCACCTCATTAACATAGAAATTCCTCCTCAATCAAAACTTTCCCAGCTTGAGAAGTCACAGTCTCGCCTATCATCATACTACTAGATCTTCCTCAGCTCCAGTGGCACAGATATATACATTTGTTAATCTCTTAAGCTCGCTCGGCTGAACTCATA
Source organism: Pinguicula primuliflora (assembly GCA_025802335.1). Taxonomy (NCBI): domain Eukaryota; kingdom Viridiplantae; phylum Streptophyta; class Magnoliopsida; order Lamiales; family Lentibulariaceae; genus Pinguicula; species Pinguicula primuliflora. Next base: position 18,563 of record JAOYMZ010019496.1, read on the forward strand.
TCACCATCAGAATCCTTGGTGTTTTTGTTGTGAAAATAGGACCGATAGGGCCAAACTGCAGCTAATAATTTGTAGGAAATAATACTGAAGATAAATAGGACACGAGAATTTACGTGGAAAACCCCTAAATAAATCAGG
>JAOYMZ010019507.1:0-18697 GCA_025802335.1 Pinguicula primuliflora
TTTTTTATTTTTAATCATTTAAAATTATTTATTTTATTAATATATGCAAATAAAATAAAATGAATTTGCCGGCGGCAGTACGCCGCCTAGGAGGCCGATTTGACCGCCCAGACCGCCTAGGAGGCCCCTAGACCGCCCAGCGTACAGGGAGCGCCCAGCACTTTCTCGAAGATTGATAAAATGTGTAACTGAGCCAATGCAACAGACTGATAAAATGTGAAACTGAGCCAAATACTTCATCAAATCACATTCTTTGAATGCTTTCTGTTACATTCGAACATGCCCAAAAATTTTTTTGTACACTGCAGTTAGCAACCCATAACTTAGTGTCCCATAAGGAAATGTTGGTTGCTGTTGTACTTCCAGTTCTCATCTTTCATCGTTTTGTTGCATCCTCACATGGATGGTAGCACGTACCTTCATCCTTTACAGCATTAATTCCAATAACTAAAATTGCAGCAGTGTGAGCTGAAACATGCAGCTGAACCACAATATTTGTCTATCACTAACAACAATTGAAAGCAAATAGCAAAAGCATAATAAATTCAATCTGATTGTCCAACAAAGAATAAAGAAAGCTTCAATATTAGAAGACCCACAAGCAAATTATGCACAAATGGATAAGCCAAAATCCAATTGCAGCAGTGCAACGCTACAGACCTGAAAAATTTGGACGAAGAATGACCAACCTAAAAATTTAAATCTTTTTGACAGAGTATTGTTCGCCTTGCTACTGCGATGCCCCAGACATATCCCCTCCTCGCGCAGGGTTTGATTTCTGAATAGACGGAAAACGGAATACACAGCTTGGGGGGAAAGAAAGAATCATACGGATCAATTTAGAGGAGGAATAAGGAATCTGATAATGGGCAGAATCCTTGTGCCTGATGTGTGCCTGAGGGTGAAATCGCATTCTCTTCTTTGTGCCTTTTTTTTGCGTTGGATATGCAATTAATAAAAGAAACAGTGAAAGAATTAGACGGAAAATTGTCGTCAGTTTGGATGAGTGCCGTTTTCACTCATCCAGCAAAGACGACGTCGTATGCTAGGGATACAGCATTCTGTATGCAAGTTTGCTGTATCCCTAGCATTTTTGGTCTTTTAACGTGTATTCGAGAAAGCGCTAGGCGGACTCTCGGCGGTCATGACCCGTTTAGCGTCCAAACGGTCTATTCGCCTGCCTAAGCGGACTTTAAAGCGGCCTAAGCAATAATTCGGGCAATGCGCAGGGCAACATATTAACACTTAGGCGGTAACCAAGCGACCTAGACGACCTACTTCTCGGACAGAACTTTTAACCACAGTTACTATTTATTTTTTCATGAATGCAACTTATACGAAATTAATTAGAGGAATGTTTTTAATGACTGTTTTGTGCCGTATATTAATTTTTTTATACAAAATTGCCTATTTAATTTTTTAGCAAAAGTAAATTGTGCTAAAGTAAATACAAGTAACATTTTTGTTTCAATTATGTAATGAAAAATAATATTTACAATCTGAGTTTTAAATTTAAGGCTCAGGCCTAGAACTCACTAATTTCACCTAGAAATGCTATACCACAAAAATTTAGACTGCAAGAAGCATAAGTACCACACCTGCTACTTATGCTCATCCAATCACGTTCTGACATTTGGCTTTTTACATTTCTTATATCAAAAAATTCTTGGCGGCATTTGTAAATTTCACCAACCCATATAAAGCTCATACGTAACGAAACGTTAACTCCAAACAGTTTTTATATTTATGTATCTGATTTTTTTGGGGTGGGGGGGGGGGGGGGCATGGGGGCTATTTTATACAAACAGAAATGAAAAGTGATATACCCGAAAATGATATGGTACATGGAATCTGACGCACGAGCAACACACGGAAGGTGACATGTCCACAGTACACGTAAAAGGTGTTAAAAATTCAGTTCCTACCGCACCAATGCACTTGTGACGCCTGGATTTTCGTGTGTTACCCGTGCAGTTTTCTCGTGCTTTATAGCAGCACTCTGATATACCAGACCACTCCTTTTAGGAAAAAATTATACCACAAGAAAAAATGAGGGTAAGAAACAAGGAATTTAAGATGACAGAAGTTGATTGGATGAGCATTAAATGTGGGTTGCCATTTGAAGTAATGTTATGCTGACATGTGATGCTCTTGTGCTTCTTGTCCCCATTTTTCTTGTGGCATAACAAACCTCCTTTTTTATACCAACTTTGCACCACTTTTTGACATCAACTTTGCACCACTTTTTGACACCAATTTCGCACCACTTGTGAGCCCTGATTGTTATTCAGCAAACATATATATCATCAATTATATGAGAAAGTAGATGAATTGATCTCATCATTACAATTTAAGAGGGCCAAACTAAACAAACAATGGAAAAAAGTGTAGTATTTTTTTTTTATAAATTTGTAAGAACGGCGCACAAATTCGAAATTGTTTTTTTAATTATAGTATGATATACTTAATAAATAATACATTAAATAAGAAATATAATATAAAAAATATATTAACAACAAAAAATTTCGAAACATTAATTCATTCATCGTCTCATAAATTTACTATGACTAATATTGGCCTTAAAATATTCTTCAACTGACTCTGGTGGCATCAAATCGTCCTCAGCTCCCAAATTAGTTGGTTGGTGTGAAAGACCTGCTTCATAATCGTGCTGCATCCTCTACTGACTGGTAGGAGCCTGCATAGTGGCCGACTCATCATTCACTTCGCCCCGCAGCCTTTTATATAACCTCACACTAACTTATGTATGCTATTCTGCAGTCATCAGTTCCGGGTTATTTGCCTTTTCAAATATATCTTCTGCTTGTATATTTAAATATTTATTAGATAAAATTAATATAAAATAAATAATAAAAAAGAAGCATAATCTCATAGAATAAAATAAGCATACGCATACCACAAGAACTATGAAAGACGCTAAATCTACTAGCACACCAACTTGCTCCACCGGGTGTACGGGAGTGTAAAATCTTCGGCTGTGCTGTTCAGACCAAAATCGATAGCCATCCGCCCAAGTACTTGGCATCCCGGCACCTCAGACATGATTGAATTGGGCGTTCTGATAACGATTTCCCCACATACCAATATATTGGTTCAGATAAACTGCCCAATTGCGCCGTTTAAGCCTGTTAGTTGGAGTAGATAAGGAAAGATTTGCAATAGTCCTTAATTGCAAATTTTTTTCCTCTTTCCAGGGATTTGATTACCTTAAATTTCGGGATTAGATTTGATTACAAAAAAGGTGCCTATATATACATGTACAATGTAAAGGAAAAAGTGTGAATAAAAGTGAAGAAAACTTCTCTCACGTGGATGTAGGCATAGCCGAACCACGTAAATCTGCATTCTTTTTTTCTCATGGTATCGGAGCAGGGAACAAATCTCGGAGAATTCTAGGGGGCGCGCACCATGACAGAGACGGCAATTGTGGGGCCGCGCGGGTGCTTGGTGAACAACTCACCACCATTATGCAAGGACAAACCAAGGTTTCAGATCCAAAGTCGGCGTCTTCCTGCAACAGCGGACATCAAGGGGACATTCGTCTCAACGAACCACTCAACAATTAGAACTATTCCATCTAGAAGAGGCAGATGGAAATTGGGATCGGGGGTCGGGGCCGTATTGAGCACATCACCGGCCATCCAACACCCCCTAAGGAAGAAGAGCCCGGATTTCAATCTTGGTGGGAGCGGGACTTACAAGTCTTTGGATGGCTTACCGACAACATGGACGAGAGTATTGCACGGCAATATCTCAACTTTCCGACAACACGTGAACTTTGGAAGGGTCTGGCAAAAACCTTTCAATCCAGAGAAGACAACCTGCAAGTATATGATCTCTCGACGAAAGCAAACAGTTTACGACAAGGACAATTATCAATTGAAGAATACTATAGCCTTAGTAAAAATTTATGGATGGATTTGATAGACGACGTCCAAATCCAATAAAAGATCCGGAAGATATACTGATTTACAAAAAGCTGCAAGATGAACATCGTCTGTTCAAATTTCTACACGGATTAGATGGCATTTTCAATGCAATCGTAAGAGACATATTAAAGGGACGTGAGTTACCGGACATGGACGAAGCTTACGCTTTTGTGAGGCAGGAGGCGGCATGGGCACAAATTCTGGGTCCCAAAAATTAGATGAGCAGTGATTCTGCGCAACTAGGGATCGGGTCGGGTCTCACCACACAGAAATCGGGTCAGTACATCGAATCGGGCCGCGAGGCAGGTCGCGAAGCAGGCGGAGCCCCAGTTGGAGACAGATCTGGAGGAACTCGACCCAGCGACCTGAATCCAGCTACACTCACCACTGGTTCATCATCTTTCCGCCGCCCCACTGTCGTCCGGGGTTCGCCAGTGGAAAACCGATGGTCAGAAATGGCGACTTCTGGCGCCTCATCATCATTCCGACCCCGTGAGACACAGATCTGCGACTACTGTGGGTTTTAGGGACACATAAAGCGAGATTGTTGCCAATTTGCTCGTGACAAACAGAATTCTGGCCGAAGGAGCACCGAAAATGGGCCGCAAAAGGGAACTGCGACGCTCACCGAAACTGTTGAGGATGAAGAGATAACCGGTGACGTTGCCGCCTTCGCCGCCGTTGGAGTTGGAAGACGATTTACCAACCACAACAATGCGGGCAGCAGCCGTGGAGAAGTGAAGAAGGCGACAGACATTCCAGTCGTAAGGCAGCGTCTCGCACAGAAAGGAAAATAGGTATTATAGCAAGTGGGCAGAAATTATAATCTTGCCCCCAGCTCATGTTCCTTATATTCAAGGCTCTAAATATTTTGGCATAGGCTGCTTTGGTGATATTACTTCGATGATTCTTATATTTTGGCTAACGCTTCCACCCGGCCCCGAAATAGTTGTTGGATTTTTTACTGTGGTGCCACAGATACCGTAACCTATGACGCCACTGATTTAATGGACTCACACAAGCCCCGGAAACAAATGATTCAGACTGCTAATGGAGAGTTACTACCAATGAAAGAGTCGGGCTCGATTGAGATCACCCCGTCTCTAAAATTGTCGAATTGCTTATTAGTCCCTTCGTTATCTCACAAGCTGATTTCTATTAGTCATGTAACAAAAGAACTTAATTGCACGGTGGTGATGTATCCTACATTTTGTGTATTGCAAGATATCCGGACGAGGAAGATCATTGGGCGTGACACTGAGCGGGCAGGACTGTACTATGTTGATGAGTTGGTTGCTGCTGGAGATGTTCTGAGTATTGGGACGAGAATCGATAAAGGGTGGTTGTTGCATCGACGATTGGAGCATCCTTCTTATGGTTATCTTAAGACATTATTTCCTGAACTCTCGTGTTTTCCTATTTCATGTGATGCTTGTGCACGTGCTAAGACACATAGAGCGTCTTTTCCCCGTAGTTTATCACATTCTTCTACCCCGTTTGATTTAATACATGCTGATGTTTGGGGTCCTGCACCCGTCGTTGGAGGAGGGAATTTAAAGTATTTCTTGTTATTTGTGGATGATTGCACTAGGATGTGCTGGATTGCTTTTCTGGAAAATAAATCAGACGTGTTCTCAAAATTTCTGCAGTTTTATCATATGATTGATACTCAGTTTGGAGTATCTCTCAAAGTTTTTTGTTCTGATAATAGGGGGAATTTGTTAATCAATCCATGAGTATCTCTCAAAGTTTTTTGTTCTGATAATACTCAGTTTGGAGTATCTCTCAAAGTTTTTTGTTCTGATAATAGGGGGAATTTGTTAATCAATCCATGAGTTTTTGTTCTGAAAAGGGAATTATTCATCAAACCACTTTTCCTTACATTCCCGAACAGAAAGGCGTTGCAGAACGAAAAAATCGGATTTTATTGGAAATTACTCGTGCTATGATGCTCGATTCAAAAGTTCCCTCGTATTTTTGGCCTGAAGCCGTCGCCACTGCGGTTCATTTGGTCAACCGTCTTCCCACTAAGGTACTTAAGCTCAAAACTCCCGTCCAAGTTATATCTTCACACCATAAGGTACGTTACTACCTCGGGTCTTTGGGTGCTCTATCTCTGTACACATTCCGAAAGCTCGTCGAATCAAACTCGATGTATGTGCAGTCAAGTGTGTTTTTGTGGGGTATGAGGTCAATCAGAAGGGGTATCGGTGTTACGAACTCGTCTCGAGACAGATGTATACTACGTTGCATTGTGATTTTGTTGAATTAGAGTTTTATTATGAGGTTACCAAATCAAGTGGGTAGGGGGAGCCTATCTTTGACCCACTTGATTGGGTTATACCATCGTCTGCAACGATTGATCTACGGATACCATTGCCTGTCCCGCCTGCCCCGCCTGTGCCTGTGCCCACTGTGTCTATCTCTCCGGATATCGAGGTATGTACTCATGATACTCCTCCTATTGTTTCTATAGATAATTTTGATGTCTCTACCAGTACAGCCTTGCCAGATGATTCAGCAGCGGTTCGGGGGGAGACTTCAGGGCCAAAGGAGACTGTGGCTGACCTGACACGCCCAGGGCGCGTCCTACCTCATCATACTACTCGTGGGGTACCAGCATGGAGGTTCTCTCCTGACCATATTCCAGGATCACAACGATATCCGGTGGCAAATCTATTCAGGGGAAGAGAGTCTACCTCCGCCAGGGTATTCACTACGGCATTGTATAGAGATGATCTTCCACGAAGTTTTGAGGATGTCATGGCACGACCTGAGTGGAGGAAGGCTATGGAGACAGAGATGACTGCTCTGGAGCAGAATCATACATGAAAAACGTGTAGACTTCCTTATGGGAAGAAGACAGTGGGGTGCAAATGGGTCTATACGGTTAATAGAAGAGTTGATGGAACTGTGGAGAGATTCAAGGCAAGACTGTAGCCAAGAGCTATACTCAAACATATGGTGTGGATTACTCGGAGACGTTCTCCCAATTGCCAAGATTGACACAATCCGTGTCTTGTTTTCTATTGCAGCGAACAAGGATTGGCCTTTGTTTCAGTATGATGGATTCCTGCACCGTGATCTTGAAGATGAGGTTTATATGGATGGACCTCCAGGGTTTTCTCAAACATTCCGACCTAGGGAGGTATGCAGATTGAAGAAGGCACTCTATGGTTTGAAGCAGTCTCAAAGAGCATGGTTCGGGAGGTTTACTGTAGCATGAAGAAATATGGTTATGAGCAGAGTAACTCTGACCATACTTTGTTCTTCAAGAGGAGAAATGAGGGTGTGACATGCCTCGTCATATATGTCGATGATATGATTATCACAGGGGACGATATGGCCGAAATAGAGGCTTTGAAGACAAGCCTATTTGCAGAGTTCGAGATGAAGGACTTAGGGGGCCTCAAGTACTTCTTGGGCATCGAGGTGATGAGATCTCCTTTGGGTATTCATATATCCCAAAGGAAGTACATTCTGGACTTACTGGCAGAGATTGGAATGTTGGAGTGTAAGCCGGCAGATACCCCAATGGCCTCAAATCTCAGGCTCGAAATCACTGATAATGGAGAGGATGTTGATCGTGGTCGTTATCAGCACTTAGTCGGGAAATTGATTTATCTGGCGCACACGAGACCAGACATTGCCTATGCTGTTGGAGTTGTTAGCCAGTTCATGCATCAACCACAGAAGGACCACTGGGATGCAGTCTTGAGGATAGTGCGGTATCTCAAGGGCACTCCTGACACAGGGGTATTATTTCGTAACTATGGGCACCTGAGATTAGAGGCATACACTGATGCTGACTGGGCTGGGAATTACACTGGCAGGAGATCGACGTCCGGATACTTTACCTTTGTTGGAGGTTACTTGGTGACCTGGAGAAGCAAGAAGCAGAAAGTTGTGGCTTTGTCAAGTGCAGAGGCTGATTTCAGGGGAATTGCAAGAGGAGTGACTGAAATTCTGTGGTTGAATAAGATGTTGACTGAGTTAGGTTTCCCACCTAATGAACCATGCCCTCTGAGATGCGACAACCGGGCTGCGATTCATATCTCTGAGAATCGAGTACAGCATGACAGGACCAAACATGTGGAAATTGATAGACACTTCATAAAGGAGAAGTTGAAAAACAAGATTATCACTCTCCCATTTGTGAGATCACAAGATCAGCTGGCGGACATTTTCACAAAAGCAGTGGCTGGACATGTTTTTCGCGACGTATTATTCAAGCTGAATATTGGACATCCCAATAATCAGCTTGAGGGAGAGTATTAGTTGAAGTAGATAAGGAAAGATTTGCAATAGCCTTAATTGCAAATCTTTCCCTTCTTTCCCGGAATTTGATTACCTTAAATCCCGGGATTAGATTTGATTACAAAGAGGTGCCTATATATACATGTACAATGTAAAGGAGAAAAGTATGAATAAAAGTGAAGAAAACTTCTCTCGCGTGAATGTAGGCATAACCGAACCACATAAATTTGAATCCTTTCTTTTTCCAAATAAAGTCCGTGTTTCTTGGGAGGAAGTTTCTGCAGTACGTTAGAAGTGCCGGTGTGACAAAAAAACAAGAAAAAAAAAGGTGTGCCATGTTACAAATTGAGATGTCACAAAATTTGCCAATCATCTCACCCATACAAGACGTTAATACACGGCTTTCTTTGACCTATTGGCTGGCGTCCATAGCTCCATTCCATCACAACAAAAATTTCAATCTTCACAATCTGCAGTGATGGCAATGGGAAGAGCATCCATGGAAACAGGGATCCAGGAAGTTGAGATTATCAAGCCTCATAATGATCGAAGGGAGTACCGAACGATCGTTCTGCCGAATAAACTCCAAGTTCTCCTTATAAGTGATCCGGAAACAGATAAGGTCGGTACTGTTACTCCCTAGCAAGGCGTTATATCGTTTTTTGTTTGGCTATTAGTGAATTGGATAGTTCATTTGCTGCAGTGTGCTGCATCAATGGATGTTCATGTTGGTTCTTTCAGTGACCCTGAGGGACTTGAAGGGCTGGCACATTTTCTTGGTTAGAAAGATTCCTCACTTTTTTGTTTGTTCTTTTAATCCATATTTCGCACGCTAGTGAGTTAATTTAAAAGCTACTTTCTTTCGATTCAATTAATATGATAGCTTCGTGCGTGACGTGAGTTCGTGGAAGCATACTTCTTTTTTGCAATTTTTGTGTCTGTACTGTGATTCATGAAGGCATGCTGCATTTTTCCTTGATGGAGATCAGTATATTCGACATAATTATGTTCTGATGTGAAATTTCGTAAATTTGTGATTGTATTGCAGAGCATATGCTTTTTTATGCTAGTGAGAAGTATCCATTGGAGGACAGTTACTCGAGATTCATTAGCGAGGTACTTCTGCTGCACTTTTTGATCATCCCTCCTTGGGCATCTCCTTTTACCATTAATTGATTTAGATCCGGTGGATAAATGTTTTTTGGCCTATTAAACTGTCTTTTGCTGAGTGTTAGTCTATTAGCAGTCATTATCTACGTATTTTGTGTCTTCTGTTAGCATGGAGGCAGTACAAATGCCTTCACATCTTCTGAACACACTAATTACCACTTTGATGTCAACCCAGACTGCTTCGAAGAAGCCTTGGACAGGTGGAATTTGAATCTTCATGATTTTTTTGGTTCCCTTTTATATGGATGTGTTAATGTTGTAAGATATTCAGGTTTGCACAGTTTTTCATAAAACCTCTGATGTCAGCTGATGCCACTACAAGGGAAATAAAGGCAGTTGATTCTGGTTCATTTTTTACCTTGCTCCTATTATTTTCTTTCGTTTCACATGCCTATTGAGATGATTTCACTGTTCACTCCGTTACTTTATTTTCAGAGAATCAGAAGAATTTACTTTCCGATTCTTGGAGAATGAATCAGGTAATTTGTATTCGCGATTTGCTTATCTCAGCCCTTTTCAGTTCATCTCAGGAATGAAGCTGAGCTGGTATCTGTATTTCGGATTTGAACGAGGCTTTCCTTCTGAAATTTATTTAAAAATGTCCAGTTTACTTTTTTTTCGGTTTATTTGTAATTTATACAACTTACAGATTCAGAGAACTTAAAGATACAGATATGCTAGACCTTGCTTTGTTTTGAGTTAATATCTAGACACTGATCCTTAAAACATTATTGTTATATTTTGGGTTAATATCTAAAATTTCCTCATGGATTATTAATATTTCGTCAAAATTTTCTGTCATAAATAAAAGGTCCATTACCTCCGGCTAATGCTAGTAAATACCTAAAATGCCCAATAAACAGTGTCACAGTCACATCACATAAATTTTTAATACGAAATGTTTGACACACAATGCACAGTACTGATGTCCCTTACCAAGTTCATTTATTTTACCTTGAAACACTTTGCCATTTTTGTGCTAAGGAAGCTCTTGTTATGTTGTATTTTCCTGTGTGAACGATATATGTATATACACACACATATTTAAGTGGTGAAAGATAACATTTTTCTTGGCGTATCTTTGCAGCTTCAGAAGCATTTAAGTGTGAAAAGTCATCCGTACCACAAATTCAGCACAGGTTTACTATAACAATGGTTAATAGCAGATCTTCTTCTAGCAGTAGTTGAATTAATAATCTTCAATTTAACGTTGTATTTAGCTAGGCTAGATTTCTGTTATGCGTCCAAGATCTTGAAACTTGATATTGCATTCAGAGGAAGCAGAACCGTTTATGTTCCCCACATTTGTACAACAGGGAATTGGGACACTTTGGAGGTTAAGCCGAAAGAAAAAGGATTGGATACAAGACGGGAGCTTTTGAGATTCTACATTGAAAATTATTCAGCAAATGCCATGAATCTTGTAATATATTGTAAAGGTAGTAAGCAGGTGCTATCATTTGGTCTGCCTAGGCTTTTTTAAGTAAAGTATATTGACATATTTAGTTGGATTTTGGTTCAGATGGTCTCAATGAAATTGAAAGCCTTGTGAAGAGCAAATTCCAAGATATTCAAAATACAGATCGAGATTGCATCAGGTTTACTGGACAACCTTGTGATTCAACAAGTGTTGAGGTAGGAAGTTAATGGGGTGATTCTACCTTTACTTCATGTTTTCTCTCTGGAATAGCCCTTAGCATGACTTTTTTTTCCAAGTTAAATGACTTGGCCAATATTTATTTACCTAGTAAGTGATGGAAACGGTTTAGGAGGAACACTTGTAGTATGTATGAGTTGATATACTTCCGTAGACTTTATCTGGTGTATCCACTCTTGCATAATTTTGGTCAAGCAGGTGTGTTTCAAATCCTTTTTGATATTATACGTTTTTCTTAGAAGGAGATTATCCTGAAGGATTTTCCTAACCACATAAGACACTGCTGATGCTTGTGACGTGCTTTTACTTTTTCTGCTTAATTTCTGGTTTGCATTTCTTCTAAACCATTTTGTTGCTGAGCTGATTAATAGATTATTTTTGTCAGTGTCTGAAATATAAAATCATTTATTTGGAAAACCATCCCAGAAGAGGTTGGCTGTAGAGTAATTCATATATATGAAACTCCTATTGTCAATTGTAATATGCATATATTTGAGAAACATTGCAAGCTTTCGTTTATTTTCTGTTATTTGAATCTACATGACAGTCAATGACAAACTGGTGAAGCTGAACTTTTGCTTTGAATTAACTCGACCCTCTGTTTGCTTCTGTTGTTTTAATGCTGAAACACATTTGAATCTGTCAAGAAACATTTGGCTTGTGAATTTTGCAGGTTGTTTCTAATTTCAATTTGCAAGAAACAACTTAATTCGTTCATTGTTTGCCTTTCTTTATGCAGATTTTGGTAAAGGCTGTTCCAATTAAACAAGGCCACAAGTTGACATTTGCATGGCCGATAACTCCGGGAATTCGTGATTACAAGGAAGGGCGTAGCAGGTATCTGGGTCATTTGATTGGCCATGAAGGAGAAGGATCTTTATTTCACATCTTGAAAAAGTTGGGTGGGTGTTGAAATTCCTTTTCCTTGTTAAAATCCCGTCTACCATAACCTGAGATGTCGTTAAAAATATTGAAACTTTGTATACCGTTTTCTCATTAAATGGTCATGGAATGGAGATTGGAGTTAACTGGAGTTGGTAATTAAAGTAGTATGATTAAACTATTATCATATTATTCATTTCTTTAGGACAACTAGCAGCCCATGGATTAATCGGGCCAAAAATTCTCCTGTGCCATGGTTATCTGAAAAAGGGCAAAAAGACTGCCTGGAAAACTTTACTGGATCTCAATTTTTTGATTAAGGAAAAGAGTTACTTCTCTGTGAAACAAGAATCATGGGGAGCTTATTTTTGAACTTCTATGTTGTGACGTGATTAAGTGGTCAATATCACTGCAGGTTGGGCTACCAGTTTATCTGCTGGTGAATCAGATTGGACTTACGAATACTCTTTCTTCAAAGTGGTTATTGACCTGACAGATGCTGGTCATGGTATGTGTAGAATTGTGCTCTCAAGAGCTTGAAATTATTTAGACAATCTTGTTTCCACTTCATCTTCTATGTTGATTTACTGCATATCTGTATAAGTGTAATGTGTAATGGGTCTTCTCTTTTTCTCTAATTTGAATTTGTCTTGTGATGATTACAGATCATTTTGAGGATATCGTGTCTCTATTGTTTAGATATATTCGGCTTCTGCAGCAATCTGGCCCCTGCCAATGGATATTCGATGAGGTAAACCTGATGGCGCACTTCTGCATTTATAATGCATGAATTTTCATTGGAAATGAATGATAGTTGTCTCTAACTAATCATAATGGTATTGCCCGAGTTAGCATTTTCTACAATTACATCGTTTTAAGAATCCAGACCACCATGTTAGATGCAGGTAAATGTTGTGTCAGTTCCAAAGTGAATGAGAGACAAATCCCATGTGATTCTTTGGTGGAATCTCATTTTAACCTCCTGTTCTATTTGCTAAGGGGTTTAAATTTGAAACTTACTAGACGTGCAACAGCTCTTTTCATATTTATGACTTAACCTGTCGGCTGTAGTATAGTCATTATTGTCGCGTTGCAAGTTGTTTTGTATTATTGTGGTCTACAGAATGAGAAATGTAAACTCAACTATCTTGAATGCATACCTTTCTTACTTAGCTGCTCTGCTATTTGTACGAAGAATTAATGATCCATGATTTTCCTCCTATTCTGGCACTGAATTCTCAATTTTTCATCTCATCTCATGAAGATTGTGGCCATTTGCAAGACATCATTCCAATATCAGGACAAGATTCGTCCCATTAATTATGTCACGAACATTGCTTCTAATATGCAGGTGAGTATTTCATCACATCCATTTAAAATAAATCTATTGTGCAAGGTAATGGTTGGACAAAATGATAATGTATTCATTATAATGGAACATGTATTACTTCTAAAAGGAATTCTGATTCAGGGGCCAATCGTGGGCCTTTATATAATTTAGTATGCATAAAATTTGCAAGTGATGTGTACATTGAAGACAAACTTTCAAGCTTAAGAAATTCATTGAATAATTTTTCGTTATTTATCAACATGGAAAGAATCTTATTAATCAATACATCATGACCCGTAATTTCATGAGCGCTTTTGGTATTACTCAATTCTTCCTTTAAATTTTAAATTACATGCACTTCCTGTTCACAGTTGATGATTTATATCCCTACTGCTTGTATATGTGCCCTGTTGATTTTTGTTGTTTCAAGCTCTCAGGATAGCTTTTGAGGGATAACCCCGTCTCTTTGTTAAGATGATTTATACTGCTAATCTCTTATCCACTTTTTCTTTATAATATTACCATTCCTTTCTCTTTTTTGCCTAATATTTGGTTCTGTGAAATGTTCTAGTTGTACCCTCCAGAAGATTGGATTGTTGGTTCATCTTTGCCTTCAGAGTTCAATTTTGACAAAATCGAGTCTGCCTTGAAGGAACTCAGCCCATACAATGTTAGGTTAGTTTCGTGTTGAGGACCAAAGGGATTCGTTTCTCTTTTTTACTTTTAGATGGGAGATGTTAACGCGCATCAATGTTTGTTTATTATATTTTCAAATATTTTACCAATATGCGTATCATACAACCTTCTTGTTATTTCGTAATGAATCCATATATATATAAGTGTCAAGTACCTTATAGTTGAGTCCGTAGAAATGGGAAAAGGGAAGATGCAAAAAACAAAGAAAATATGTCTAGCTAGTGTACTTGAACTTTTTGCAACTTTCTTCAAAATTCGCTTTCATTACTTCAGTATCCACTTTCATTACTTCAGTATCCACTTTCATTACTTCAGTTTGTGAGGAATGATATAAGGCACCCAAAGTTGACACTCAAAATACACCCATGCCTTATGAGCACACACACACACCAACATTGGTATGTGTGTGTGCATGTGTATTGGGTGTGTTTTGGATGCCAAATATGGGTGCCTTATTGCATTTCACTAAGTTTGAACCCTTAACTTGGGTATCCTATATTAATAATATTATATTTGATGTGAGATGGTTCTCTGGAACCTTGTGTGTATTATGCAGAATATTTTGGGAGTCGACAAAGTTTGAAAAGCTGACAGATTTAACCGAGCCTTGGTATAAAACGGCATACTCGGTGGAGAGATTAGCTGGATCCAACATTGAGGTTGGTTTCTTTTTTGTAATTTCTGTTAAACCATTATTTCCGTTATACAGAATTTTAAATGCTTCCCTGGGGATATTCTAAGATATCTGTTCTGCTCGTAGCAATGGATTGAAAGAGCTCCTTGTGACGATCTCCATTTGCCAAGGCCTAATGTGTTCATTCCTACGGACTTATCACTTAAGACCGTTCCTCAGCTAGTAAGCCATCATCGCTGTTGCAAATAAAAGAAAGCCATCAACTTTTTTTTTTCTTATATGAACCTGTCATTAATGACTACTTGACCGTTAAACAGATAAGCTTACCCATTTTATTGAGGAGATCACCATACTCAAGGTTGTGGTACAAACCAGATACAGCATTTTCGTCTCCCAAGGCATATGCTAAGATAGATTTCAACTGCCCTTATTCAGGAAGTTCTCCGGAATCCGAAATCCTTACTGAACTATTTACACGTCTAGTGATGGATTACTTGAATGAATATGGTAATTTTCATATGATTGATGATTTAAATATGCAAACAGCTTCATTTCCACTTATGTTTTCCTTCTGTCAAATACATTGTAAAAATAATCTAATGTTTGCTTTATTATTGTTTGGCATATTTCAGCATATGATGCACAGGTTGCTGGTCTTTATTACACTGTTAGCAATACCGATTTTGGTTTTCAGGTACTCATTCTGTTGAATGCTCACTATACTTAGAGAAGGTTGGGTTACTTGATAAAAATGTAAAGCTTTGGGTATTAGAGTCCATTTATATATTTCTATTAGTAGTAAATTTGGGCACTTCAGCATAGTCTTGAAGAACGACATCATAATGTATATGAATAAATTACCAGGCTTAAGCTTATCCCGTTGGATGAAACAATAAGTCTTTTGATGTTTCAAATGAGTTCAACTTTGATCTTTCTCTGCTAAGATCTTTAGCAGTTATGTGACTTTTGTACTCCAACTTCATGATACTGCGCTTTGATATGTTGGCCTAAGCATTCAAAACTCTTCATTTCAGATCACCGTAGTGGGATACAATCACAAACTGAAGATCTTATTGGATACAGTCATTCAGAGAATTGCTAATTTTGAAGTGAAAGAAGAAAGATTTGCTGTAATTAAGGTATTTATTTAATTAAATGCTCGTTCAAATTTAATTTCGCAAGTGGGCTAAGCTTGCACAGTTTGTATGCACATACAGGAACTACTCATTAAAGAATATCAGAATTTGAGGTTCCAACAGCCGTATCAACAAGCTATGTACTACTGCTCACTTATACTACAAGACAGGACATGGCCCTGGAGTGATGAACTTGAAGTACTTCCTCATCTTGAAATGGAAAATCTTGTTAGATTTTACCCTTTGTTGCTATCTAGAACCTTCTTGGAATGCTATGTAGCAGGTCTAATTCTTCTCTTTTCTCGATGGATCTTTATTAGATATTTCGCCTTCTGTTTGGCTTACTGTCTTGTCCATTCACATATGTAGGAAATCTTGAGCCTAATGAAGCAGAGTCAATTATCCTTGAAGTCGAGGATGTTTTATTTAAGGGTGCAAAATCCTTATCTCAGGCTCTGTTTGCATCTCAATATATGGCCAATAGAATTATAAAGCTTGAGAGCCGAATGAGCTACTTTTACAGTGCAAGAGGCCTCAATCCTAGTGACGAGAATTCTGCCCTTATTCATTACATTCAGGTGTGTAGTGTTTGGATATATTCTGGGGTCTTATTTAGCAGTAGTCATATTTAATCCATCTTGAAATGAGATTATATTATCCATGCTGTGGAGATGCCACCGTTTCCACCTTGCTCGCTCACCTTCTGTTTTTAAGGGCACCACATAATTCAACAATGGATTTGATACAGATCATGAGACATCAGTTTCGATTATATCATGTCTTTAATTTTGCCAATCAGGATGAGTTTGAGCGGTATTGGGTATTTTTTGCATATTAGTGTCACTTTGTACGTATCTTGTAAATATCGTAATAATAAAATAAATAAAGGAAGTATAACACACAATTTATATTCAGCCCAGGAAAATCCCCATGCATGCTCTATATTACTCTAGTTACAAACTGTTGAATTTTATGAAACTGAGAAGTCGAATTTTTTCTCAGAGCACCCTCGTCTGTAAATCTTCTATCTCGACTTCTAAAATATGTAGGTGCACCAAGATGATTTCAAGTTGAATGCCCAACTTCAACTTTTCGCTCTGATTGCAAAGCAGCCTGCTTTCCACCAGCTTAGATCAGTTGAGCAGCTGGGCTACATTACTGTGCTTATGCAGAGGTGCAAAATTGTTTGCTTTCTGTAAATCCATTCCCATCGTGCCAAACCCTGTTTCTTAATTTCCTCTCCCTCTCCGTTTCTGGGTGAACTGTAGGAATGACTCTGGTGTACGCGGTGTACAATTTATTATCCAGTCGAATGCCAAGGTATAAATAATTCCAATGCGAATAGTTGTCTTTTCTGGTTATGATACGCAATTTTCATATGCTATTGTAGCATCCGTTTACTTCTTTATTCTTTGTCTTCTTTACAGGGTCCTGGGCAAATTGATTTGAGGGTTGAATCGTTTCTAAAGATGTTTGAAACTAAGCTCTATGAAATGCCCAGTGATGAATATAAGGCAAGATACTCTATCTTTACACTCTTCATAGTTCAAAGCAGATGAGTTTTTATTCTTGGTGATTAACATGTTTCATTCAAGGGTGGTACTGGTAGCATTGTTTTGTGTCTAAAAGAAAGTGATACCTCCATCAGCTGTATGTTTCATGAAATTATCACTCCTCTTTGTCCCTTGAAATTGTACTCGTTAGATTCGGCCTTTTACGGACAAACTTTTTGGCTTTTAAAAGAAAATTATTGACCTACATTCCTGTACTGACTCAGAGCAACGTCAATGCACTTATCGAGATGAAGCTTGAAAAGCACAAAAATTTACGTGAGGAATCTGGTTTTTACTGGCGAGAAATTTATGATGGGACACTCAAATTTGATCGGAAAGAACGTGAGGTATGATATTGTTTTAATTCATGCAAACTTTATTGCCAGTATTATTGAACCATTGTAGATGTTTTATGCAGACCTAATCACCCCCCTTGATGTTGCTGTTCTTGATTATATAGGTTGAAGCTCTTAAGCAACTGTCACAGAATGAATTGATAGATTTCTTCAACGACTATATCAAAGTTGGTGCACCCCGAAAAAGGAGTTTGAGCGTACGCGTGTACGGGAGTGCCCATTCTTCAGAGTACGAGCCAGACAATACCCCAAAACCGGGATCAAATGTCGAGCGGATTGAAGATATTTATAGTTTCAGAAGATCTAGACCTCTTTATGGTTCACTTAAACATGGTGCTGGCCATGTGAAGCTATGAAAGTATTTGAAATTTGGTTCAAGGTTGCCATGTAACTTCCCTGTGAAGATGTTCCTCAAAATGCCAAGAGGAGGGGGATGAGGGAAATGGATAATTTGGTACATTCTTTACCCCGTCTCCTTTCCCTTGCCATAGGAGACGTGTATTTTTATGCAAGTGCCGGTTTTTTTAGTGTTGTATTTTCGGACATGTTCAATGCAAATTCTTTGAAGAGAAATGCTTGACGGACTACACAAGCTGAAAAAGTCAGATCGAAATATAAGGAAGTGACAAAAACACCCTGATACAAATGTGTTTCTGTGCTAAGTAATGAAGGCTATTTTTGCTATTTCGCTACATTTTGATTTAAATTTTCGGTTTGAAGGTAGTATGTGTAGCTATGCTCTTCTTCGAAAGGGGAACTACAAGTGAGAAAGATTTAGAAAAAAAATGGTTAAGCTGCTGGTGCTGTTTGTATGCTAGTGCATTTGTTGTCTGGCGCCACTGTGGCCGCGGCCGTTGATGTGGCGGAGCAGCCACAAGGTTGCAATGTAATTTAAGACTTTTGATGCATTTCCATCTACTTTTTTCCCTATGGATGATTCTGGTTTATGTATTAAGGTTTGTTTTGCGAAGAAGTACTACTACTTATTTTTAGAAGTTTTGGTGTTTTGCGCAAGTGCTTAAAAATAATCATTTAAATTTTTATTTTAATTATATATAACAAACTTAACATTAGAT
>JAOYMZ010019518.1:0-18696 GCA_025802335.1 Pinguicula primuliflora
GTGGGAGAGCGGTTGATCACTGGACCTGAAATGGTGCAGATAGCAAAGGATAAAGTTGGGATTATAAGGGAGAATCTGAAGAAGGCCCAAGATCGCCAAAAGAGTTGGGCTGATTTAAGATGACGACCGATGACATTTCAAGTCGATGATAGAGCCTATGTTAAAGTATCGCCAGCAAAAGGAGTCACCTGTTTCGATAAAGGGGGTAAGTTGAACCCAATGTACATTGGATCATATGAAGTATTGGGATGGGTAGGAAAGGTTTCTTACAGCTTGGCATTACCACCCGCCTTATCGAGAGTGCATAATGTATTTCATGTGTCCTAGTTACGACGATATGTAAGTGACCCGAGTCATATCCTGGAAGTAGAGAAGTTTCCTTTCATGGAAGAACTCCAGCGGATTGAGAGCCCGCTCAAGATCCTAGAGACCAAGACAGTTAACTTGAGGACGCGTCAGATACTTTATGTAAGGGTACAATAGACTAACTATAGCGAGGAGGAGGCTACATGGGAGCCGGAGGCCAAAATGCCACAAGAGTTTCCACACCTGTTTACCCCGAGATGAGAGTTTTAGGGACGAAACTCTTCATAAGGGACGAGGGATGTAAAGGTATGGAATTTTAAAATATATTAAAATTGTGAAGTTAATTGGAAATCTTTTATTTGATTAAGTAGAGTAATATAATTGCTGAAGAATTTGGGCCGTTGAGAATTTGGGCCGTTGAGAATTTGGGCCTGTGAATAAAGGGCAGAAATGAGAAAAAAATAATAAAAAATGGCCCGATAAGGTAGAGGCCCGGACTGAGGAAGAAGAAATGGGATATCGGCCACAACATACGTGAGGAGGAGAAGCGGATGGGACTAGGGTAACGGTGGAATTCACTGAAGAATGATCGAGAAAATTCTTGCAATTACGCGACATAAATCCCGAGTGATGATCAACCGGTTGAGTGACCCCCACTACGAAGCCTTAACACTGGGAATAATGAGGGCGAAATGGTTTGAGGTTGTTGCTGTATAAATGTCGCTGGAATCGTGATGAAGGGCACAACAAACCTGAAATGGAGATAATCGTGCGAATCCAGTGTTAGAGTAATTTCTTGAAAGGAGTAAGTGGATTGCCAAGATGTTTAGAGTTTAATTAAGGAAGTTTTGGGTTCTGCTTCAATCTTCATTTGATCTATGCTTCCATACTATTTTCTTTTAATTGTGCATCGAGTTCTTTTAAAACCATGGGATGGGGCGTTTTGATTTGAGAAAATTTGATTATAGACCGTAGTCGGCATAGAATAAAGAGTAATACTAGTTGTACATTTTTTTTTGGACATTTTTTGTTGACACACATGTGTATAGCCACAAAAAAAGGGAATGTGTGAGGAGAGAGAATAAAAGAGAGAAAATGTGACTACGATATGACCACATGTGTGTGTCAATTAAAAATGTTAAAAAAAGATGTACAAGTACATCACTCTTTTTATCCTCTTGTTTCTCCAATTCACGAGTAGGAGTAAATATATTGCATTCAAAAACAAACATAGAAGACATGATAGAGTTTGTGGATTCCCTGTCTGGATACATTTGATACAAGAGGACAGCTATTATTTCTCAATAACTATACACCTGACTGCTTGTTTCACTTCACTTTGATGGTTTACCAGCGGATTCATTCTGCTCGTTTCGACGCCATTTTTGAAGCTCATTTTCGACTACACTTTTAGCAGCCTCCGCCATCTCCGCCTTCTTGAGTACATCCTCAATCTCTGCTTTTATGCCCTTGTTTTCTTTCATGATCATCTCCATCTTCTCAGTAAATCCCTTCTCCTTTGCTTTAATGGCTTCTGCCTCAGCCAGGGCGGCTGTAACTTTCAGGTCGGCCTGATTCTTGAATTCCTGAATCCGATTCTTCAACGAGTTGAATGCCTCCACTGATATTGTGATCTTCCTTGATTCTGAGCATTTCAAGGTAGCAGTTTCTGCTCGATTCTTTGCTGATTCGGCTTCTGCTAATGCAATCTTGAGGTTATCCTCTGCTTCTTTTGCTGCCATTCTTGCTGCTTCAGCCTCTTGAATCAGTAAATTAGCCTTGTTTCGGTTATGGTCGGCTTCCGTCTTGGCTTCTTTGGTTTCCGCTGAAAGCTTCTGAAGAGATGGCTCGATTGCTGTTTGGAGTTCAGCCTTGATCTTGTCTAGATCCACCTGCAATTTCTCCACCGCGGATTCTGCTTCCACCACCGTGTTATTTGCATCCAATCGTTGCTTCTTCAACGCGGCCAACTGGTCTTCCATGACAAGGACGGAAGTTCTAATCACATTCTCTTCTTTAACAGCTTCTTGAAGAGACTTCTTAGAACTTTGAAGATCTGAAACGAAGCTCTCCAGGGAATGCAGATCCGAATCTCGCATCTCATTTAGCTGCTTTCGCAGAACTTCGCTCGCTACATGTGTTTCTTCAAGCTTCTCTTTGAGAGTTTCCTCAGACTCCCATTCTCCCTCCAAACTCCTGATTCTGTTTTCGGCATCTTCCTTAGCTGATTTACGAGCGAGGAGGAAAGCTTCCTTCTCTGCCATGACCTTATCATGCTCTTCTTGAGCATGGATGGCAGCCATTTTTGCCTGATCAAGTTTCTCTCTCAAAACTGCAACTTCTTCCAAGAGATGGATTTGCCTCTCCTGATTAACCTGCCCTGCTACGTGAATTTCCTCTGCTTTACGCAACAGAACCTTTTTTTCTTCCATAGCTGCATCAAAATCGCGTCTCAGATTCGCAATCTCTTCTTTCGAAGCAATGCATTCCGCTGCACAGGCCTTGTACAGCCCTCTCTGAGATTCCAGGTTGAGTTTCCAAGCATCTGCCCTGAGCAGTTGCTGCTCTTGCAGCTCTTTAAGTCTGATTTTGGCATCTTCAGCAGCTCGAATGGATGCTTGCCTCGATACGCTGAGATTTTCCAGCTTGTTTGTCAGCTCTTGGAAGGTGCGATTCGCCCTCTGAAGATCATGCAAAGCTCCAGATTTACCGATTTGTGCGCTTCTCAGCTGATCCTTGTAGTACGCAAGTTCCCTTGTCATCATTTGATGCAGTGCTTCCTTCTCCAGCACTCTCTGCAACACAACAAAAGAATAACATACTCCCAGAATACTACATCCAAGTCCCCTTAACTATATGAAGAACATTTTGACAGACCTCCTCAGCATTGGATTTTTTGGAGATGGGCGATGTTTTAGGAGAGCCGGCGTCACGGAAGATGCTGACAGCCGCCTTGACTGACTGGAAAGGGGCTTTCGTGTCGATTTCTCCGACATCCGGTTTACGAGAATTCGCAGCCTCAGAGTCCCTCCTCCCGTAATCCATCAACGAAACCATTTTTGTATCAACTCTCTTGCAAGCCTGGGAACTCTGAATACGCAAGGAAAAAGAACAAGACGCCAGTTTATCGAGGTTTCCACATGAATAATATATAGAAGTTGAATGTAGAAAACAATGAACATTACATAAACCTGTTAGATATATCAGATAGAAGGAATCGAGAAGGAAACAGCAGCCAACTCTAATCCTCCTCTTTTCCTTGAAGAGATGAATGTTGTTGCCAAGAGAGACAGATGTTGCTGGTAATAATTTCTCCTCAGCTTATTGTTGCTGTTTTTTTCTTTTCTTCTTCCTTGTCCTCAGAGGTTCCGAGGAAACAATGGAAGAAAAAAATGCAGATAAAATTTTTTCACATGGCAAAAACTTAACCATCTATATGTTTCTTTTTTCATCTTTGGAGGAGAAAAAGAAAAGAAACCTCCGAAGTTTGCTCTTGAAGCTGTGAAAATGCGAATATTGCGCACTATTATTTCGTCCCAGGAAATATATTTAGATAAAATATAAATGGAATTTAATTCGAAAAAAAAAAAGATAAATCATCAACATACAATATTTGGGCATCTGTAACGCGACTGTATGTTTATTGAAATAAGAAAATTAATCAAGAAGGAGAAACCACACCAGGCCCTTCAAACCTCTAGTTAAAAACAAGATAATCAACTACATATCTGGAAGCATCATCTTGAGGTCTTTGACTGTCTTTGCTGCAAATGTGGCTTGTCGATTTCATAGGGAAGAACGAGCTACCATCGCAATAGATCTGCGTTATATAAGAAATCCGGCGTAAGAATTGACTAGTATGTTATGCAAAGCTTTACGAAATGTTAGGAACAATGTTACCGATCATTTATGAGCTCGAGGACAGCAGCAGAGGCTCCTCCTCCGCCGTTACAAACTCCAGCAACTCCAAACTTACCATTTCTTTGCCTCATCACCTAAAAGGCAATCGCCTGTTAGCCGGTTGATTTGAAAAAGATCTTGTAGAAAACAGTTCACTGGCAACATGGAAGTACCCCTAGAAGTGTGATCAAGATGCGTGCTCCACTACAGCCTATTGGATGTCCCAGGGACACAGCACCGCCATGGACATTTAGCCTCTCCTATGGTCATACAATGCATGTGAGACAACGAAGTGCAGCTTAGTTGGTAAGACGCTTCACCTTTGACCAATAGGTCGAGGGTTCGAGTCATGAGAAGGTAAGTGGAGACCTACTATTGATCCTCTTTTTTTTAAAAAAAAATATATAATGCATGTGGAAACTCAATATAAAAGGCGGACATAAATCTGTTAATGGGTGAAGTGGGAGGGAAGGGAAGGGAAGCAAGCAAGACTCACAGAGTCAATATTGAGCAGCCTCTGGTTAGCAAGGGCCACAACCTGTGTAACTGGAATTAAGACACTCCTGTGGGATATGATACAATTATATTCGAAGAAATGCTTACAGCAAAGGCTTCATTTATTTCGTAGAAATCAATATCAGAGGCTTTTAAGCCAGAATTTGAGATTGCTTTCGGTATGGCAAGAGCTGGAGCAGTTGTAAATATCTCTGGTGCCTGCTCAACCAATATACCGACAGTATCATGACACAAGTCCGTCGAAAGATATGCAAGTAAATTCTAATAAAATACCTGCGCAGCATCTGCGAAGCCTCTTATTCTTGCAATAATCTTCAATCCATGCTTAATTACAATCGCTCCACTCACTAGGACTAGAGCCGCTGCTCCATCACTGGACAGAACAGAGTCATGCAGTTCAGGGTCTATAAGCTAGGGGTTAAAAAATAGTCATTGGGATCGTTTTCTTGGAGAAATTATACCTTATACTAGAAGCATTGCCAGCAGTAACAGAACCTCCGTTCACCTTAAAACTTGGTCTGAGCTTTTTTAACTTAGCGGCATCGAACTAGCAATATAGGCAGAGTAAGAATAATGTTTATGAAACACAAATTACTCATTATAAGCATCAAATATCAATCAACATTTCTCATTTTCCAGAGCCAACAGCACCAAAAGAAATGTGTCACACAAAATATGGCGCGACCACTTCATCTTCAAGCCTAACCATAAGCTCACCTTTCCCAGGCCTTCATCTTTGTCGACGATGGCAGATGGCTTACCTCTACCACTAGAAATTTCCACCTGCATGCATGGACAAATATATTTAGAAGACCGTGGTCGCCCACTATAAAAAAGACGGGCTTGAATGCCACTCACTGGAACCATCTCCCATGAGAAAGCACCACTAGATTCTGCCGCACGACCGCGTTCAAAACTTTGAATAGCATATAAATCCTAGAAACATGGATGCCGAAGCATGTTAGAAAAAAATAAGCAGCTTTTTAACTATAGTATAACCCTGAGGAAGAGAGAGGTATTCAGGTTACAGAAGAACGTAGAATTAGCTAGGAATATTTGATAAAACCGTAGAAGAATTATGTATATAGTCTACAGCAAATAGAAATATGCCTCCTACTTACAAGTTACAAGGAGCAGAAGGAACTGAAGTTCTTACAAGATAAATCACCATCATCAAAACATTACCTGTTGTTCCCTGGTTATATTGAATTTATCGGCACATATCTCAGCACAAACACCCATGCCAAAATCATTGTACACATCCCACAGTCCATCTTTGAGCATTCCATCAACAATAGTGTCATGTCCTAACCGAGATCCTGTCCTGTTAAATAAAGCAAGTGTTACAAATATTGCTGTATCTCAAACCCAACATGGGATACTCAACGTTTCATTGAATGAAATTAGAATTCTAAGACACAAATTTTTAAGTAGTCAGAACTCATGAAAGACTATCAATAACGCCTTCATCTCCTACAAAGTATGAATTTATGCGTGGAGCCTAGTTGGAAAACTAATATCTGAGTTCTTTTCTTACAAACATCTTAAAGGAATTAGAGAAAAGAGAGAAAAAAAAGTATACAATCATGGATTACCAATCATTCAGCTAACCTTCCAGTAGGAATGTACTTTGGTGCATTAGACATACTTTCCATGCCACCGGCAACTACCACATCATTGGTGCCCAATCTTATTGTTTGGGCAGCAATCATTACAGCTGAGATGGAAGATTCATTTTCATGGAATTATCTTTCAAATGGAAATCCAGAAATATGCAAAGATCAACCAACCTTTCATTCCCGATGAGCATACTTTGTTAATGGTAGTGCAGACAACCGAATAAGGTATACCTGCACCAAGTGCAGCTTGCCTGGCAGGTGCTTGGCCTAAATTTGCACTAAGAACATTTCCAAAGAAGACTTCTTGGACCATTGATGGATCTAAGCCGGCTCTCTTAAGAGCACCTATAAACAGATTGCATAACTGTGGAAGGGTGAAAGTACTCTCAGGGGCAACTGATATAATTGAAAGGAATCTTACATTCAATAGCTATGGAACCAAGTTTTGTAGCAGACAGAGATGACAGAGAACCAAGAAGGACACCCAACGGTGTTCTTGCAACACCAACAATGCAAACATCTGAGTGAATACATATTTACGTCAATCAACTTATAGACTAAAAATCTACTAAAGACAAAAAAATAACTTATTGTATAAAAAGGGTTAAGGTATCGGACATACTAAAGAGAATGGATTGACTAATATCTTAGCAAAACATTGGCTATGCATTAAAACAACTATTCAGCGTGATGCTTATGCTAAAACAAGAAATCTCAGCAGAAGAACCACCTCTTGCCTGAATAGGATCACGCACCCCAGAACTCATGATGATCTGCCAGTATTAGCAAAATAAGAACAAGATTAGCAAAATTGGAAAGACTGCGTCAAATCAAGTCAGAATATTCAGATAACGTACATCAGATATAGCTAATCTCAAATCTAGTACCAAGTGAAGAATCCGAGAACCAATTTACGAAAGGTTTTGTTTATCTTCTATGATCATTAACCAAAGGCTGAGCTGGATAATGAAGCTGACATTAAAAAAACTTGTTATATATATTGAAGGCAGCACACGAACCGAGACTCTACAGCCACATCTCTCAAGAAATTGATTAAGAAAATCGAGAACCAACATGAACTTCACGCACCGGAAAGAGTATCAAATATCGGAAAAGTCCGCTGATCGAAATAAAAAATGTTAAAAGACATACCTCGATTCCACCAGCCGGACCTCGCGATCCAAAATTCCTTCAACTAACTAGGCCGGACCAGATCATGCGGCCATTTTTTGTTGTTTGCCACTGTTCCAGGAACGACAGGCCGTCAGTCATCTGACGGGTCGGGTTTCGATGTCCGGCCGCTCCACGTGGATTCGGATCCGATAACATTTTATTAACATAATCATCTATAAATAGTGATATCTACCCATAACTTTGACATACTTTCATTAATACTTTGTGTAGTAATCATCACAACCATATATTAAAAAATGAGTGTGGTTGTGTGTGTGGTTGTGATGGTTGCTACATGAGGGGTTATGAAGCGTGTTAAAGTTGAAGATACATGGCTTACCAAAAAAAAAGTTAAGGATACATGTACCAAGAGTACAAGAAAGTACAAAGATACCATAGGCATCAAAAAGAAATTGAGGATGCATGCTCATCTTCTATATATCAGGTGGGTGGTGAGCTTTAAAAACGGTCCGTATTAAAATGTCAGTGTACAAATTGTCAAACAACATTGGTTAAATTTTAAACTATGCAATTCATTAAAGAGATGGGACAGACCTTCATACCAATGGCGTAGCCAAAGATTTTTTTTTAGCTGGGGTTGAGCTGTTAAATATTTTTTTAAGATTGGGCTAACCCATAACTACTACTGGGCTGCGGAAAAATGGGCTCGGGCTAAAGTTCGGGCCCGCCCCAATGTAGATCCGCCAGTGCTTCAGACCAAATAGGTTGGGAAGATACAGAAATCTTCTACTCCCGACTAAATGATAATGATCTTGATCGAAAATCAGTACTGTTAGATTGACATCCCTATTATTGCATCAATTTAATCCAAAGTTCCAGATTCTCAGTCTGAATCATAATCATTTAGTCGTAAACAGAAGATTTTCGTGGAAAGATAAGTATTTTTTTCAAAGTAAAAAAATCAAAAAGATTGCTCACCAAGAGTAAGTAGATCTTTTTAATGCACTTCTCTAACGACAGTAGAAGACTATATTTCCATATGAGAAATGCTAGGTGTAAAAATTATTGGCTAGACCTAATTTATAAGAGTCTTTGGGTTGAGTGCTGGCCCCCTAGGTTAGTCGGGAGTGTAAAAAACTCTCGGATACTGGAAAAAAGCTACAGTATTTCTCCCAACTTAGCTAACTAAAAATAAAGTGTAAAAATTATTTTTATATAAAATTTGTACAACTAATACCAATCATTGGATTAGATCTAATCTATTTTGCAACATATTTATGAATGGTAACACAATAATCCAATGAGTGTTATTTTTTTTGGTAGGTATCCAATGAGTGTTATTAATTTGTACTAATTTTATACCAAAAAAAAAGTTTGTACAAGTATCATTTATTATTTTCATATTCATTCCATAATAAATTTGGGATTAGATGATGGATATCAGTGACCCCCATTTGAAAAAATCTCGTGATCCTGTCAATATAATCCGTGAAGTGACGTTGTTAATTTCCTTGGCTAGTAAATTACGAGCCCTGCTATAGCGCATCCACTGACGGTATCCCAGCGCCACCCCCTTCCCGTTTGGCCAAAATATAAACGTTTTCTCACAAATTTAAATGTTATAAAATCTATAAACCCAAGGGCTAAATTAATATTTTTCTAAATCATTCGCCGCCGAAAAATCTAAAACCCTATTTAAATGTTATAAACCCAAGAGCAAATATAAATCCAAGGGCTAAACCCTATAAACCCAAGGTATAAATACTATAAACTCAAGTCTAAATTTGTGAGAAATCGTCTATATTTTGGCCAAATGGGGAGGGGGAGCGCTGGGGGTGCTGAAAATGGGAGTATCTATATCATTTTCGGTAAACTACTAGTAAATATCAAGAGTCCATAGCATAACAAGAGTATGAAACACTGAAATAAACTATGCAGTTCATCTATGAAAGGAAATTCACCTTTGGATCATGGTAAAGCAAATCACATTACTTCCATAGATGAATTTTGAAGCGCATTTGGATCAAATTGTGCACAAATGGAATGAAAATTTTTGGAAATCAATTTCGATTGAGGCTATCCCCAGACCCTGCCTAAGGACGAAATTTACTGAATATGTTTGGTTTAGTTACTATCGCCGCAATCTGGTCGGCTGAAAACATTTAAAACTATCCATAACCTCGCAATCTCACAAAGAAAGAAAAACATTTAAGATAGATTTTTGGCTTCTTCTTCCATTTTCCTACTCTCATGGCCAGCTGAAGCCGATTTCTCGCCTTAAACAACCACCATGATTGGAGCAGCAGCTCTTCGATTTCTGTTTCTCCATCAAACAAAAATGATATAAGGCACCTCAAGTAAGACACCATCCCCACACCCTCTCACATTCATAAATATGGAACCTCATACACACGAACATGTGTGTGTTCTCCCACATGGTGTGAGGAAGTGCCTTGTATCATTTCTCATCAATTTGTACATTGTTGAAGAGATGCCGATTTGACCACTTCCATGTTAGCCAAATTGCACATTGCCAAATTGCGTTGAGTACATGTGCTCGAAGGGGTGAAATCGCAGCTGGGGTAAATTGTACCATGTGGGCCTTGCCTTCAATTGTTGTTGCATTCAGCACGTCTAACCAATTTGTCACTCTCTGCCAGAAATCTCGGGCCTAAGGCAATTGAGCAAAAGGTGTTCAACAGTTTCTAGTGCTCCATCACACAGCCTGCATTGTCAATCCCAACTCCTTATCAGATTCTCGATTGTATAGCTTTCTACGTGAATCTGGCAATTGATTAGATCATCATTATCGAATCCATGACCTCAGCTATACCATCAGATCACATTTATCACTCGAGCTACTAATGTCTCAAACAAGTATCTGCTGCAGCGGTTGAAATAAATCTGCCAGTTGAAGCAGCTATACAAAAAGCTAATGCAATGGTCGTTCCAGGCAAAATACGGGGCGATCATCATAATATGTGCATCAGTTACAGAAGCCGGTGCCTTTGACAAGCTCATCTCTACCAGAGATAACTAGGGTGGGAGGAATCGAAGCTCTGTACTGTGAATCACAAAATGCATCTAAATGTCAGATTAATTCGAACAGAGTCCGCTTTCACGCGTTTGGGCACCGAATGGAGCCAGTCCCTTTGAGTATTGCCACTCATCACAAGCAACGAGCCATGCTTTAAGACGAATGCATGTTGATCGTTAACATTGAGTTTCTTTGGTCTTTTTCTAGGAGGTTCACCTTCTGCCCCTCTAGATAATTTAGCTGTCAAAGAAGAACCATAATATCATGCATTGGCACGGAAGAAGTACCGATAGTAATATGATTTCATAATGAAACATAGATAGGGATTCACCCTATGTGACGATCTTTGCTGGTAATAGTTAAGATAAGATCACCACTTCAAAGATAAGATTTACACATCCAGTACTGTAAAACTTACAGGGTTTCTTCTTCAAGAGGAAATCACGTTCACAACCAAAAGAGATGGATGCAATCTTGGGAGCTGGTCCATAAAGTTTCTCGTCATCCGCATGCCAACCAACATAATCGTTGCCTCCTTTATACCTGTTTAAGAGCAAACTATTGAAGCCGCTCCCCGGAAGTTCTCTATGGACCTAAACTTCCATTCCAAGGAAGAAGTAACGAGAATTAGAGCAATGAAGTAACCCCTAACCTAATACACGCCATACAGTAGAGAAAGATGAATGCAAAACTAACCAAATCTAAAATGTCACGAAGTGGTGGAAACTCATCCCATGAGTAGGCATGAGGCTGATACCCACTGTAAGCGAGCTGTGGCAGTCCTTTACTCGCAACATAGCACGTGTCTCTCGGCTGTGTTCAACAGAAAAATGCTGTATTAATAACAAGTTTCCATGCTTCCTTAAAAGCAATCATATTCCTAACTCAGCAAAGGACTCAATTTTCACAGGAAGAACAATACTTTGGACCAATACAACGAACTAGCAGTCATCTCGGAGGCAATTTACCATCCCTCCTTCATAAATATATTGATTCAGGCTCAGACCAAAGCGCCTCACAGTTCATCTGCTCTAATTCACATGCATATGCATATATCTGCTTCATTGTACGCAATTCACACCAGCACCATAATCACATCACACATAACTAAAGACCAAACATAATAAATCAATCTGTGCCCAATAAGACCTGGATATGAGATTTGGCGAAGACGCGGATGGTGGGTCTGGTCCAAGGTATGTTCTTGTCGAGGTAATCAAAATACTTCCACGAATCTTGGTATGAAATGAAGCGCGGGATGTGCAACACATGACTGCCATTGCCCAAATCCACAACTGCCACTTTCTTCGATTTCTCCGCAGCTGCAATTTCCGGGTATGGGTCAACAGCTGGGTCCTTTCCCGTTGTCGACTTCAATCGCTCGCCAGACATCGAGAGAGAGCATTGACCTAGAGTTGGGGGTAGGTGCAGTGCATCAAACACTGCACCACCATGCGGTGGCCTCCTGCGTCGTCGTTTAGAGGCCACCAACCAGATTAGTTAATTGGGTGTAATAAACTAACTTTTCATACATATAATTTACCCCTAACTATATTAAATTATATGTATTATAATTTATGAATTAAATTATATAGTTTAAGGTTTATAAAATAGGTTTTCGATTTTTACGGCACCGTAATATTAATTGTGAAAAATATAGGGTTTAACCCTTAAGTTTATAACATTTAATTGTAATATTAATTTTTTAAAATAGCAATTAGCTCTAAAGTTTATGCATTTAGCCCTAAGGTTTATGCATTTAGCCCTTGGGTTTATGCATTTAGCCCATGGGTTTATGCATTTGGCCATTGGGTTTATAACATTTAATTAGGGTTTTAGATTTTTACGGCGGCGAAGCCGCCGTAATATTAATTTTGCAAAATAACATTTAGCCCTTAGGTTTATGCATTTAGCCCTTGGGTTTATATAGTTTAGTATTTGGGTTTATAGGTTTTTTGGTGTTTTATAGATGTTTTTTATATTTTTTATATGTTTTGGTGTTTTGAAGTGGTTATATATTATTTTTGACCTTGTATATTCAAATACGCACCGCAGCCGAGATGGAACGCTCCCTTCGCGAGATTGGTGGGAGACGCGAGGTCGAATCCCAAGAAAGACGATTTTAAAAATTAAAAAAAAATAATAATTGCAGCTCCCGAAACGACGCCGTTTCGGGGGGACCGCATAATGTGTGTGGCACCGCACCCCCCGCTCCCATTGACCTACCACCAAAATCAGCAGGACGCCGAGGAGAAAACGGCGTCGTCCCCTTGAAGGATCGATCAAGTCGCAATAAATTACAACTTCAGGGCTAATATGTCGTTCACTCTTATTGTTTTTTTTTATCAGTACTCGGTACTCCTATGTCTGGTTAAAATCAAGTCAAATTTCCTAATTTGGCCCTGTTCAGCTTTATAAAGTCGACGAGATTTAAAAATGTCAGCAACGAAACGAAACGAAACCGGAAACCCTCCAAAACTACATTCTCCAATCACAAAATCTCTTCACAAGCTTCTGAAACGAAACAATTTTAAGAAGAAAAAGAATTTGTTCTTTGTTACAAAATTTCATCCTGGAGTACGAGAAGGTGCTGAAGCTCTTCTTCGCCCCCGTGTGGCAGTGGCCTGGTAAAGAAGCTGCTGATAAGATGTCAAAACTGCAATCTTTTCTTCCCCAGCCTATTTCTTTACCTCTGCGGCCGTCGACGGATAAGGAGGTTCTGGAGGCTGAGGCGTCGGTTCTGTGATCGGGAGATGGATCCTTTGTTCAGCTTCTGTCTCTTTTGCGGTGAGACATATTTTGTAATGGACGGTGGGTCGGGCATGACTTAAAACCTGCATTCCTTTTTTGTTTAATGAGCAATTTAATCCTGACCGTCGAAATCTAATCCGACGGCCAGGATTAGATTTCGGCCTTATAAGGGCTTATTCGGTCTGATAGGGTTCGGCCTGGGAAAAAAATCCGGTTTAACTTCGATATCCAATCTTCTTGTTCAGATCCCACCTAATTGAAATGTTAGGATTTTGGGGACATGACTTAATTACTTGTCTAATCTTGTTGTGTTTTATTGTTAAATCGTCTTTACACGTCCCGAACATACTTAAAAGTCGGATGATGTAAATTATTCTGAGTTTAAACCTCTGGATTTTATTATGACTCGACAGAATTGTCAACCGGGTTATGTATAACATAACTTGGAGGTTGAAATTCTTATATTCGAAGAAACATCCTATTCAACCTCAATCCTCAGCTATCGATTCATTATGTTGGGTTCTAGGGCTTGAGAGTTATTAACTGGGCTTAATCTCATTCTGTGGCGGTTTTCCGTCTTCGGCCCACATCTCCATCTTTTCTCATTTGCTGTCAGATTTCAATTATTCCCTAATCTATTCTTCCAGCCCAATTGTCCTTAATTTTATTTGATGGCCCAAAATTCTATTTGGAATTATTCTGGCTCGGTATAAATACCCCTAAACAATGGCGGAGGAAGATACTTTTTGTCCATTATTGATAGCTTTAGTAGGAAAGTTTGAGTTTTTTTGTTGAAAAATAAAAATGAAGCTTTTGCTTGTTTTAAAAAATGGAAAACCTTGATTGAAAATTAGAAAGGAAATAAGGTTAAGTACTTTAGGACTGACAATAGTTTAGAATTTTGTAATATGATTTTTGATGAGTTCTGCGCTTTGCATGGCATCACTAGACACCACACTGTTAAGTACACTCCACAACAGAATGGGGTAGCTGAGAGGATGAATAGGACTCTATTAGAAAAAATCAGATGCATATTGTCTACTTCAGGTATGTCCAAAAAGTTTTGGGGGGAGACTTTATATACTGCTACCTTATTAATTAATAGAAGTCCTTATAAATCTATTGCTTATGACTGTCCTGAATTTATTTAGTATGGTACTTATGTGAAGTTTGAAAACCTAAAGATTTTTGGATGTGCTGCTTATATGCATAACAAGTTAGGAAAACTTTGATCATAGATCAGTAAAATGTGTTTTTCTAGACTATCAAGAAGGGGTTAAAGGGTTTAGATTATGGGATAAATCTGTGCCTGGTATGAAGGTTGTCATTAGTAGGGATGTGGTGTTTAATAAATGTGATTTCCCTTGCTTTGTTACAAATCAAAATACTACATTACCTGCCGTGTCAGATCTTGAACATAGAATAATGTCTTTTGAGAAGGAAAATTCACCCTTGTTCACTGTTGCGATGGAGTCTCAACCGAACCCATCTATCAAGGTGGAGGTTGAAATTGAAGATTCTGTTTCAGAATCTGTCCCTCCTCACACAGTGGTTACTGTTGAAAATGTGAATAATCAATTTGAAACTCTAGCTAAAACAGAAACTGAAATCTTTGCACCCTTATCTGTTCAATCTGATGAACCATGTTTAGATGATTGTCAATTGGTTAGAGATAGGGAAAGAAGGCAAGTTAGACCTAATCTGAAATATGCAAATTTTGCTGAGATAATTGATTATGCTTTTGTAGTTGGTCAACAAATTATACATTATGAACTTGATGATTTCTTTGATGCTGTTAATTGTCCAGATTCTGATAAATGAATAGTTGTCATGAATGATGAAATTGATTCTTTAAATGAGAATGCAACTTGAATCTTAGTTTCTAAACCTAGAGATAGGAAGGTTGTTGATTGTAAATGGATTTTTAGATGTAAAGAGGGCAATACAGAATTTGAATCTATTAGGTATAAAGTAAGATTTGTTGCTAAAGGCTTTAGCCAACGTGAAGGAATTGATTTCAATGAGATTTTTGCTCCTGCTGTCAAGTTTAAAACAATTCGTATTCTGTTTTCACTTGTTACTTGCTGTGACTTAGAATGTGATCAGTTGGATGTTAAAACTGCTTTCCTATATGGTGAATTAGATGAAGAGATTTTTATGCAACAACCTTTAGGTTACATTGATAAGTCTAAACTTGAGTATGTTTGTTTGCTAAAGAAATCCTTATATGGCCTTAAACAGGCACCTAGGCAGTGGTATAAACGCTTTGATTCATTCATAACTAGTTTAGGTTTTATTAGAAGTCAGTTAGATAGCTGCTGTTACTTTCTAAATAGCAAGCATGCTACTGTTTATTTGCTGCTTTATGTGGATGACATGCTAGTCATTAGTGAATCCAGAATTGAGAATGATAACTTAAAACTGAATTTGAAATGAAAGACCTAGGTATAGCTAAGAAAATACTTGGCATGGAAATTGAAAGAAACAGAGTCTCTGGTACTTTAAATTTGCATCAATGTGGTTATATTCGAAAAGTGCTAGATAAGTTTGGCTTTTCTGAAGTTAAATCAGTTTCTGCTCCTATTGCCTTACACTTTAAACTTAGCAAGTCACAATGTCCTTCTTCACCTTCAGAGACATTAGAATGGAAAATATGCCTTATTCTAATGTTTTAGGACCACTCATGTATGCTATGGTTAGTACACGTCCTGATTTGTCATATGCAGTTTCATTTCTAAGCCATTTTATGTCTAATTTTGGTCTTAAACACTGGTCTGTTTTAAAATGGGTACTTAGATATCTTAAAGGGACTTCTAATCTTGGTTTGGTCTTTATGAAAAGAAATGCTAAACTTGATTTATGTGGCTTTGTTGATTCTGACTATGCTGGTGATTTAGATTCTAAGAAGTCTACTACCTGTTATCAATTTCTACTAGGAGGAAATTGCATTAGTTGGAAATCTCAAATACAGCATGTTGTTGCTTTATCAACTACCGAATTTGAGTACATAGCACTTACGGACTGTTTTAAAGAATCCATTTCGTTGCAAGGCTTGCTTTCTGAATG
Source organism: Pinguicula primuliflora (assembly GCA_025802335.1). NCBI lineage: Eukaryota > Viridiplantae > Streptophyta > Magnoliopsida > Lamiales > Lentibulariaceae > Pinguicula > Pinguicula primuliflora. The sequence continues at coordinate 16,330 of JAOYMZ010019518.1, forward strand.
TGGTTACTCTCTGATATTGGCACTGTTTATAGTGATAGTCAATATGAAATTCACTTAGCTAAAAATCATGTTTTTCATGAAAGAACGAAGCACATTGATGTTAAAATTCATTTCATTAGAGATATAGTTGCTGATGGACATGTTTTACTAGAGAAAATTGATACAAACTTGAATCCTGCTGATATGGGTACTAAAGTTGTTACAAACTTGAAGTTTAAATTCTGTATTGACAGGCTAGGCATGAACACTGTGATTTAAGTTTGGTCATTATCTGATATCTCATCTTTACATTCTGTTGTGATTCTGGTTATGTAACAAATTCTTCTCCAAACATGTGTGTTCGAGTTCTATTTAATACACGTTCTGGTTTCTGTCATATAATCTGCCTATCATAACTTCTGGTTGTGCCGTGTCTGCTAATTGTTGAACTTGTTATCTTAAGTGTTATGCATGTTTCATATGTTTAAGTAATTTGGTCATGTAGCTAAAAAGGTGGAGATTGTTAGGATTTTGAGGACATGACCTGATTACTTGTCTAACTTTGTTGTGTTTTATTGTTAAATCATCCGTACACGTCCCGAACATACTTAAAAGTCGAAATCATCCTGTTTTTTAAGTCAGATTCTCCTTTTTTGAGAAGTAGGTCGGAGACCACTTTTTTTTTCACTTCTATTTTTAATGACAATTTTGTAAATAATTAAATGAATTTACCTTACACTTCTAAAGGAGAACGAGCTTTTATCTATTTTTTTCAAAATTTTTGCAAACGCTCTAAAAGCTCCAAAGGATAAGGAGAATGAAAATGAAAATGAGAAGTAAAAGAAAAAATCAAGTAGATGTATAAAACAGACACTAAGTCATATCCCTACGACTGTGACTGTGCGAGCTTCCCTCCCTGCGACCTACTCCTTGCCGACGCGGCAACACCGAGCTTCCCTCCATGCGACTGCAAACCCTTCGGTCTCCAGCGTATGCTTTCGTTTCTCGCCCACGGGTTTTGCGTAGTAGTTTCTAGTTTGTTTACTGGGATTTGAATGGATTTGGTTGGTTGCCTATTCTCTTCGTGTTCTATGTAAAAATTGTCGCCTCCTTTTTCTCTATTATGCTCTTTATATATTACCCATTACATCAGCGTCCCATTTCATCATTTCAGTAGTGATTTCATCACTTTGATGCACACCATATCTTTGTATTTTTATCTGAATGACATTTTAATTACATAATTCAAAACCATAATTCAAAAAAATAGAAAAAGAAAAAGAAAAAATAAGGTTGGTAACCGACGGTTGCCGACCGATGCTTACCGACTACCGCCGACATGATTATTGACACCCAACAATAGCAACAGTGATAACCATTTCACCATTACCGACTAAAGTCGGTCGATAACGGTAAACGGTCGATCGATAGATATACCGACCGATCGAGACCCTAGAGATCTCGACCAAAGATAGATTTTGGAATGAAAGGGATTGTTCGACAACATACGTCAAGCAGGTAAAAAATTCTGCACAAAAGCCATAATTGTTAAAAAGTTTAAGCTTATTCTTTGGCTTTTATTTGATTTTGGGAAACATAGTAAAAAACGTTGAGAGGACCCAAAAGTTTTTCTTCTAAAAAAAAGATTAAAGTCGTGAGACTTTTTTTTCTCATTGAAACACATTTCTTGATTCGGAGGTGCTACACGTACTTAAACGAATTTGGACCGCGTAGCAAAATTGTCGGTAAAGAAAATGCACACCCATGTGAGCATTAAATGCTCATAAGTGTGAAATGGAGAAGTTGAAAATAATGAAAAAGAGTTTGTCGGAAAATAAAAAAAACGTGAAACGGTACTCGCGTGTAAATGAACAGTAGTTCACACTACTATTTCTACGCATTTTCTCTCCTATAAAAGGATATTCTCATTCATTTGTTTCATCATTCCGAAATCTCCGAGTCTCAATACAGAGAGAAATACTACAGAGAAATACTAGAGAGAAAAATAGAGAATTTGAGTGTTTATCCTTTTATTCTCTAGAGAGATTACAACTGATATCTCCTAGTGGTCTAAAGAGATTGTAACTCCTATATTATTTCATAGTGGAATTCTTCTATCTCTGCCAGTGGTTTTTCCCCGGATTTGTTTAAGGGTTTTCCACATAAATCTTCGTATTCTATTTATCTTCAGTATTATTTCCTACAAATTATTAGCTGCAGATTGATTCTATTTGTCCTATTTTCACAACAAAAATGCCACCAATTCATTAAAATTAATCTGTGGGGTGTGTTGTGTTAAAAACAGTTGGTACCGTTTCATTTAATGAAAAGGTGCCGTATTGCTCCATGTAGGGCTGAAAGACGGTGCGGTTCCGCACCGCACCGCCG
>JAOYMZ010019529.1:0-18695 GCA_025802335.1 Pinguicula primuliflora
AGCTTCCGCAACATTAAGGTATATTCGTTGTACTCAATTTATTAGATTCGTTCTATTATAATCGATATTGATCTACAGTGGTCAACCAAATTACTCCGCCAGTGAGCTTGAGAATATTCAATTCCCAGGTTCTGCCTTGCCAATCCTTGTTTTGCTAACTTGTATGCCTCATGCAGAGCGACACAAGGCTGGAAGCAGAGCTGAACATCAGTACTGCTCAAAATTCGATGAATTCATCATATAAGCTGAGAATTAGGTATATCCTCAGGTGTTCCCCTAAATGATTTGTATGCCATCCGACTATCTGATTGTAGAACAACCCTAGATATCACAGATGATTGACAATTTGAAGTTCATGCAAGATAGCCCAAAGATAATGACTGGGCAGGTGCCAATCCGACAATTTAAACAAAGAATTTGCCTACCCTCGTGGTTCTTGAGGATCCCACCACATGCAGTACGACGATCTTGTCGACACACCACAGTGTTAACCTGCAGTGTGAAGCTGAATGATGTAAAAATAATACAATTATCATTTACTAGTTTGTTTTCAGAGCTTTTTTTGTGTGTTTCTTGTTGGTTCATCAAAATGGAAACAGGAGTATTTTTTGATAGGTTAGTTGTTTTTTCTATGTATCGAAATAGTGCACCTTTTAATTATGAGATTTATATGCTCACCAATTAAGCTAGCAGACAATCAATGAAACTTGAGTATCTAAAACCATATTCTGATCACAAATATTTACGAAAATAACATGTCTTTCTAATGACAACAACCTACTCGTTAAGACTCAAACAAACATAAAGGTCTGCATACTACGATATATATCATTTGGTTTGGGCTTTTAATGGAATGTAATCAAACGTTTGCCATTGTGTATTTACCAGTGTTTGAAAATGCGTTGGGCGGCCCCAAGGCATTTTGGGGCCGCCTATGCAGCGCCCAGTCGCAAAGCACAGATTTATTTATTTATTTATTTTTGTTGATTCGTGACGGCCAGATCATTTTCGCCGCCTAGGTGCCGCATTCTCGAATACTGGTATTTACTATGTGATTATGTAAGTTGACCGATGGACAGGAGCAAGGGGGACCTACACTGGGGCGGGCCCGGGCCCGATTGTAGGTCCGCTCCAATTCTTTTGGGCCAAAGATCTATCCATTAAGAAAATTTCGATTTTTTTAAAATTAATTAAAATTGTATTTATAAAGATTCGAACGTGCGCACCTCTATAACAAATTGAGATGGTGTGCACCAGCTAGGCCATTACTAAATTGTGCTAAAATTAAGATAACATAATTTGAAAATCCTAAATTCTATAAAAAATTAATTAATATTACGTCGTTTTCGCCACTGAAAAAAATTCTAAACCATAAATGTTAAACTCGATTAAAAATGGTAATCAATTTTACGATGTTATAGATTTACGTACAAATTTAAAATATTTTGACTGATTTACATGCAGATTTTTTGGATCATGTAACAATTTGTCACACTTGATCATCACCAAAGAGTTAAAAGTTTTTATCGTATGTATATTCTTGCTTAAAAGTTTTATCAAGATTATTTTTTTAAATGAGTTTGATAATTCAATCCTTTTTATGAAGGATTTCAAGATTAGTCAAATATTTTTAAGTTATTACATATTATATTTTTATTTTTATTTTTAAATAATTTTTATTTAAAAAATATTATTAAAAAATTTAGGCTGGGCCTTAATTTTTTGAAATTTTAGCCCCTCGCTAATTCTGCCACTGAGACGGAGTATTTCTCTCCATTTAGTACGGATATGCTTACAAATCAAACTCATACCAATTGTTTCTGTTTTATAAAGATTTTCACGCATGACCATAATAACCTCCACATTCGTCAAATTACATCGCGCCATCATTTAAATAACTCAATTCACCCTTTCTTCCCTAAATTTGTACCCGATTTTCACGAAACCTAATCTCCTTTCTTACTCGAATAACTTTCCCAATCTTTACGAGCAGCCCGACCAACCGGGGATTTAGTGCAAATTTGTCGTGGGATTTTTGTTCCGAGTACACATTCATCGTGGTAATGCCGGAAGTGTTGACGATTCGAATTCTCGTTGGTTTATATGAACTCTAGGTCGAAGGTGTGTGTTTTCGATTTGTTTTTTGCATTTTGCATTTTTGTTCTGGGACTTATAATTTCGGCCTCGAACAATTACGTTTTCGATTTCCACGTTCTTGCGTTTGCATTTTTCCTAGATTCGATTTTGTTTTCGTCTTCATTAAAATTTTGCTTGTGTTTTAGGGTTCGCATGGTTTACAATTCAAAGTTTTGGATTAGCATTTTTTAGGGTTCAGATTGAGTTTTCAATTAGATTATTGTGAATTGAGGTTGTGATGTGCATTCTCATTCCTGTTATGTTCATATGTTATTTATGATGTGGGTTTGAGATATGGTTTTAGATATGTGGGTTTGAGATATGGTTTCATATGCTATTCATGATATTATATTTGCTTGACGTGCATTCTCGTTCCTCTAAATAGTGTGGCAATGTTTGACAAGATATGTTTATATTCTGGTGGTGGTGGGATAGGCCCCCAAGAGCAAGAAGTTGTCACTGTTTCCAATGCATTCTTAATGTTAGATATGTTGGATGATGATAGTGATAGTGTAGAGGTATGGTTACCCGATGGTATTAGGTATAGCATGCTTCAAAGGATTGCTAGGCAGATTGAGTACCTGAACAAGATGGTTCAAGGAAATGAAATTGATTGTGTCGATAGTTTGAGAATGAGTAAGACTGCATTTCAGCGCCTAAGTAGGACGTTACAAATGTCTAAACAGTTCCATGATGATAGGTACGTAACTGCTGACGAAAAAGTCGTGATTTTTCTTAAGATACTTGGTCACCGTCATAGATACAGAACAGTTAGGTATGACTTTTATTGGTCAAGTCTCACGATTCATAATGATCATCCTACATATCCACCATGGAGACTTCTAGGTCTGGAATTATAAGAGAGATCAGATGGCAGTTGAAATGTTTAGCCGATGTCATATCAGGGCCAATGTGTGTTTTAAGTATTTTTTTGATATTTTGACTTTAATGGTTTGTCGTACTATTGTTGTGTGTTTGGTTTAGTTATGTACCTCACATACTGGATCTCAACCTTCGTAGTGTCTTATCTGGCGTGCCCTGTATTGAAAAGACAATGAATGGGCAAACAAGCCAGCAACAATTGAAGAGTGGTCGGCACGATGACGATGCTGCGCTAACTGAATTTCTTGCTTCCTTGCTGGACTATACCCCCACTATACCTGATGAACTGGTGGACCAATACCTGGCAAAGAGCGGATTCCAGTGTCCTGATGTCCCATTAACAAGACTGGTAGCTGTTGCTACTCAGAAATTTATCACAGATGTGGCTACTGATGCTCTCCATCAATGCAAAGCGAGACAATCATCTATAATTAAGGACAAAAGAGATAAGCAGCAAAAGGATAAGCGCCTGATCTTGACTCTGGAGGATCTCTCCAAGGCTTTGCGTGAGTACGGGGTGAATATCAACCATCAGGAATATTATGCTGACCACCCTTCCGCCGGCCTGGATTCTGCTTCAAAGGAAGAGTGACGGAGACCTTGAGCCTTGCTACTACGTGATAATAGGGTATATGCTCCCCTGCTCTGAAGTTGTATTCATTTGCTGTGGTTCCGTGGACTGATCTGCATCCATTTTCATGTACTTGTGATTTTATCATTTAGGACATGTCAATCGACATGTAAAAAAAATGAAGAAAAAAAAAGGTGTGGATTTACCTTTACAAATTGATGTAGTTGCATTTTCGAGCATTGGAGATGCGAATATGAAAGTTGTCTCTACACAATTGACCAAAAACACCATAACTATTATATTTAACTATTCCATACATATAAATGGTGTTAAATTCATTAAAATATGATCAAACAAAAGGTAAGGGTATAATGGCTTTTACACCATCAGTTACTGTTCACTGCTTTTTAATAAAATTGCTTGTAAACACTCAAGTCCAAATAAGACGAAATCAATAAACATAATCAAACATTTACCGTAAGGTATGAGATTTTTCTCATCTTTGTTCATGTGTTACTTTTAATTCACACAATGGGCCTTCGGCCAGCCCAACCCAAGGGAGGCCACAGTAAACCTTTGGCAATTGGCAGCAGCCGGTTGGGGGTTCTATAAATGAGACCTCACTCTCTTCTTCAACACAGGGTGTACTCGCGCATAGACGAAGGAAGCACGGGAAGGTGGCGAAGGAAGATGGATCTAGCGCTTACGGTGGAGATCAGTTGCTAGGTAGGTGGATCCGAGTAATACATTGTGGGGGTGAGGGATTTGGGAGAGAGGGATGCTTCTGTCTGTGTTCTGCTCTCGTTTTTTATTTATGTTGCTTGATTTATATGTGTTTGTGTGTGACGATGTATGTGGGTTGCTGTGTGCGACCACACGCGCGATGGGCGACACGCCGGAGTTGTGGTTACTCCGGCGTGGTGTTTTGTGTAGCTCTGTGTGAGCAACTAGGGAAACCCTCTATCTCCGGCGGCGTGCGGCCATCACTGGGTGTGCAGAGGGGCGGCGTGTCTGAGCAGGGAAGGGGGAGGGAACGACGGGTGCTGAGTGCGCCGGTAGCATCTCACATCGGAAGGAGCAGAATCTGGGCAAATTGAGCTGAGTGTCCGGCTCGACGATCTACGGTGGTTGTGGAGTGGGCATTGCCTGAGGTGGAGACAGAGAGTGACTCACTTTTAGCTGAGGTGCTACGGGTGAGGCCGTTCTCAGGGCGGCTGTGTATTGCCAGAGTTCGTCACCGAACACGGAATAGTCGTCTGTCACGGCTGTGTGCTCCTTGGCTGAGGTGCCATGGAGTTTCTCACGAAATAAGGATGTGGGAATCGCTGTGCTACGGCTGATGAGCATACGTCGTAGTCTTGTGGTCATCTTCTAATCTGGGTGAATGCTGCTGAAAAATATAATTTATTGCTTGTTTGGTGTTCTGTACGCAAGAACACTCATGCACTGTATGCAGGTGTTCTTCCAAGCGGATTAAGTAAATTTGTGAAGATTTTTTATATTGTTTTTATTATTGTGTTTTGGGTGGTTGGACTAGATCAGGTGGGCTAATGTCAATGTTTGGGTCGTAAGTTGATAATGTGGTTGGGCGTTACATTGTATTTTACTTGAGTTGTTGGGATATTCGATTGGGCTGTCCAAGGGGGAAATATATCCGTGCAGTAGGAATTTAATTTGAGTTGGGCTAAGAAATGCGTTTTGGGCCGAGAAGGGGTTCGAGTGGCCTGTACGGGTTATTGGGTGGAATTAAATTAAATGGTTGGGGCCTTTATGTTTACATGCAAATTATTTGATTTTGAGTCTTGTAGTCTTGAACGTTAAATCCTACTAAACTTCTAAGGAAGCTCACCACCATTATTTTTATGTAATATGCAGAGCCTGAACTAGAAGACTCGGGTCACGAGTAAGAAGCATTGGACAAGGTGCAACCGCGAGATGACTCGATTTTGTGTTTTGAACTCCTTTTGTTTTGTAATGGCACGATCGTAGATTTTGCCAATGTGTTATGATGGGATGTCGTATGGAACTTTGTAGTAACTTCTGAATATTGCGGAATGTCTATGGACTTTTGGGCCTTTAATTTATTCTCCATTCAATTTAAACTATGGGCTCGGGTGAGGTCATGGGTCTCACTGCCTTAACGGGCCTTCTCACTCAAGGAGTAAGAATTCGATTCATTATAGTCGGTATCTGAGCGAGGTTCCTATATAATGGAGTACAATGGTTTGGGGCCCTAATAGTTGGAGTGCGAGGGAGTAGAACTTGGTTGATTCTGTGAACCTAACATGTGAATATTCTCTGTGGATGCAGGAAATGGCAGAGAGGAGACGCACTCGTTCACGAGCCCGGGCAGAGCCAGTGCCGTCCACTGGGGTAGTGATGACTCATTACCTGTGGTCCCCACAAGGATCCCTGAGAGAGTTTCGGTGACTGGAGTATAGGTGGAGTCTGTTGTACCTGTTTTGCCTTTACTAGCGATGCCCTTGTCTACTGAGGCGATGCGCATACTATCTTCGGTAGTTGCAGCAGTCACTACAGGGACGGTTCTGCCTCAAACTCCTGAAGGGAGTCCTGTGGCACCTATTTGGGGGGGAGAGGGGTGTTGAACGTCCAGGATAGACTGCAACTATTGCAAGATGCGATATTCAGGAGGAAGACAGAGACCTTTCTGGGGGATAAATGGTCAGAAGCAGCAGAGATTTGGTTGAAGAGAGTGGAAAAGAATATGCGGGCATGTGGTACGCCAGAGGAACTAATGGTAGAGGTGGCTACCTATCACCTTGATGGGAGAGCTTCAGATTGGTGGGATAGTGTGGCCCCAAGTCTGATGGAGCGGGGTACCACCAGTTGGAAGACTTTCACGGATGCATTTCGCTAGAACTACGTTCTCCTAGCATGGAGGCATCGACATAAGACAGCCTTTGTTCGCTGTGTGCAACAACCAGGCGAGTCAGTCATGGACTAAAATGCGAAGTTCCATGCCTTGGGTAAATATGCTCCATTAGTGATGGGAGATTCGGAAGCCAAGACCTATAATTTCTGGATGGCTTGCGGGAATCACTTCAGGTTGCACTCGGGGGAGTGGCAACCGATCAGTTTGACGTACTTCTTGATGCGACTGTACGGATGGAACCCAAGGTGGACCGATTAGAGGGAGCACAGAAGAGAGCTCGACTCGGTGATGTGACGACTTTGGTGTCCACGTCTCAGTCCCCTTGACCTCCGCCTCCTCCATCACACACAGGGTCCCGACCTAGGCAGGGAAATTCGTTAGGCTAATGGGATACACGTGCGTGTCACTCTTGCGGGAAGAAGGGACACGGGAAGGCGACTTGTCCTACCAGGGGTGCCCTGGCTCTACTGCCGCCTGTGGTGGCACCACAACCAGCTGTACCACCAGGACGGGCCAGTGTCTTCTCACTCACTCAAGAGCAAGTGGAGGACAGGTTAAGTGAAATTATAACAGGTACTCGTTGTTCACTTAAGACTTAAGTATACGTTTGATTTGAGTTATGACTTTCTTTAAGGTGTGATGAGGTGGGTGGGTGGATAGGTGGGTGGGGGGGTAGGTAACATGTTATTCATAACTTCTTTTACTTGCGTGTGGTTATGCCTAGGCAACTTAAATGTGTGTGGCGATATGGCATACGTTTTATTCGATTCTGGAGCTATTCGTATCAGAACAGTTTGTGGATAGAGTACAAGCACAACCACCTACATTACCGGTGAGCTACCTAGTCTCCACCTCACTTCAGAAGACCATGATGGCTACGAAATTTATTCCGTAGTGTCCAACCAAAATAAGAGGAAAGATTCTTCAGTTTGATATCGCCATTCTAGAGCTTCAGGAGTTTGACGTGATATTGGGAATGGACTGCTTGGCTGCCAACTACGTGCATATCAACTGTCGGGAAAAGAATGTACTATTTCAACCACCTAGAGAACTATCCTACTCATACCAAGGTGTGCACAAAAGGCGAGATCGAGGTAGTTGAGAATTTCTCTTTGCGGTGCAAGTATGGCGGTTAGTGTATCGGAATCGTGAAGCATTCTTAGCATTTTTGATCAGCACATCAGGGCAGGAAAGGAAATTGGAAGGCATACCAATAGTGCAAGAATATCCAGATGTATTCCCGAATGAACTCCCTAATCTATCGCCAGACTGAGAAGTAGAGTCCGGGATCAATTTAGTGCCCGGGGCAACTCCCATATCAAAAGCCCCTATCTCATGGCACCCAAGGAACTCGCAGAGTTGAAAATTCAATTGCAGGAGTTAATAGATTGGGGACAGATTCAACCCAGCGTGTCACCTTGGGGAGCTCCAGTATTATTTGTGCGGAAGAAGGACGGCACCATGCGGTTATGTATTGATTACCGGGAACTCAACGAGGTTACAATTCGGAACAAATACCCCTTACCACGTATTGATGATTTATTTGATCAGTTGGTAGGGGCAAGAATCTTCTCAAAGATAGATCTGAGATTGGGATATTACCAGTTGAAGGTAAAGGAGGAGGATGTAAGCAAAATAGTGTTTCGGACACGATACAGCCATTACGAGTTCCTAGTCATGCCGTTTAGGCTAACCAATGCTTTTGTAGTTTTTATGAATTTGATGAATCGAGTATTTCATCCTTACCTCGACCAGTTCGTGGTGGTCTTCATCGATTATATATTGGTGTACTCTCCGGATGTCGAGACTCATGCATAACATCTGAGAGTAGTCCTTCAGAGGCTACGGGAAGAATCATTGTATGCAAAATTTCAAAGTGTGAATTTTGGATCACATAAGTGACTTTCTTAGGTCATGTAATCTCAGCTGAGGGCATCACGGTAGACCTGAGTAAAATTGAAACTATCAAGTCATGGCCTAAGCCAAAGTCAGTCGGGGATATTCAGTGTTTTATTGGCCTGACAGGTTATTATAGGAAGTTTATCGAGGGATTCTCCAGAATAGCACAGCCACTCACACGCCTTACTCAGAAAGGGGTTAAATTTCAGTGGGATGCTATGTGTGCACGCGAGGGTTTGAGGAGCTAAAGCAGAAGCTAACTTTGGCGCCGGTACTAACCATGCTACAGGAAGGAATGAAGTATGTGGTGTATAGTGATGCTTCCAAGAATGAGTTGGGATGTGTGTTGATGCAGGGGGAAAAGTGATAGCCTATGCATCGCAGCAGCTGAAGACTTACGAGCTTAATTAACCGACTCATGATATAGAACTTGCGGCTGTGGTGTTCGCGTTAAAGATATGGTGACATTACCTGTACGGGACAAAATGCACCATCTACACTGACCATAAGAGCTTACACTATATCTTTACGCAGAAGGAACTTAACATGCGGAAATGAAGGTGGATGAAATTAATTAAAGATTATGATGTCGACATCCAGTACCACCCTGGGAGAGCCAACCGGGTTACTGATGCACTCAGTCGGAAAGGGAATGCTGAAATGTTAGCCATGCTGACTCGGGAGTGAGAAGGTTTGGAAGTTGAAGTGGTAGACCCAATTCAGCTCAAATAGCCATATTTTGTGCTGAACCAAGTCTATTGGGCTGAATTCGGGAAGCACAGCAGAAGGATGTGAACATCCAAAGGGCATTGAAAGTAGCAAACAGATCGAGTGTAGAGCACCAAGTTAGGGCAGATGTGCGAGTGATGAAGTTTGGTAGAATATGGATTTCGGATGACTAGGTATTGAAAGAGTACATCTTGAGTAAGGCTCACAGATCTCGTACGAGTATTCATCCTGAAATCATGATGATGTATTAGGATATAAGAAAGACATATTGGCAGCCAGATCTGAAATGCGAGGTGGCAGAATACATAGAAAGGTGCTTGATATGTCAGCTAGTAAAGGCCGAACAATAGAGACCTCGTGGAGAATTACAACCCTTGGAGATATCGATGTGGAAATGGGATCACATCTGCATGGATTTTGTCATAGGTCTTCCCACAACACAGGATAAGAATGTCATATGGGTAATCGTGGACAGAGTCACGAAGAGTGCACATTTTATACCCATGAAGTTCAAAAGTAGCCAGGAACGGCGGGCCGCCAAATATTAATACCACATTGTGAGGTTGCACGGGGTACCCCTAAGTATCGTCTCAGGTCGGGATCCGAGATTTGTTTCTCGGTTTTGGCAGAGCCTTCAGGAGAAGTTAGCACTGAACTACATTTCAGTATGGCTTATCACCCTCAGACGGATGGGCAGTCGGAACGAACTATTCAGACATTGGAAGACATGCTGAGAGCTTGTGTATTGGACTTTAAAGAACACTGGGTGGATCTTCTACCCTTGGTGGAGTTTGTCTACAATAATAGCTATCACAGTAGCATCGGCATGGCATCCTACGAGGTACCTTATGGGAGTCGTTGTCAATCCCCTTTGTATTGGGACAAAGTGGGAGAGAAACACATCTTGGGACCGAACATGGTCCAGCTCACAAAAGAAAAGGTCGCGATCATTCGAAGAAATCTGCAACAGGCTCAAGACCGGTAGAAAAGCGGACTGATCTGAGGCGGTGACCCCTAACCTTTGAGGTGGGGGAAAAGGTATTTCTGAAAGTAGCTCCGATGAAAGGTGTGACGAGGTTCGAGAAAGGAAGGAAGTTGAGTCCTAGGTATATAAGGCCCTATGAGGTATTAGAATAGACAAGGGGGGCAGCGTATCAGCTAGCCTTACCCTCGAGCTATCCAAGGTGCATAATGTCTTTCACATATCTCAACTATGCCATTACGTGGGGAATCCAACTCATGTATTGGAGATTGAACACTTTTCAATTACCAAAGATCTGAGGCAAGTCGAGGAGCCACTAAGAATATTGGATTACAAGGTAGTGGAGCGCAGAAAGCGACAGGTCCCCTACGTGAAAGTGCAATGGCAGAATTATTCAGAAGGCAAGGCAACTTGGGAGATGGCTAAGGACATGCAAGAAGCATATCCCCACTTGTTCAAGGTGCCAGAGGGGACGAGTTTCGGGGACAGGAAGGTATGAGATTTTTTCTCATCTTTAAGGGGGAAGGCTGCAAGGTATGAGATTTTTTCTCATCTTTGCTCATTAAAGATTTGGGCCACAAGGCCCAATGTTACTTTTAATTGACACAATTGGCCTCTCGACCAACCCAACCCAAGGGAGGCCATCCTGGAACAATAAACCCTTGGCAATTTGCAGCAGCCGGTTGAGGGTTCTATAAATGAGACCTCACTCTCTTCTTCAACACAGGGTGCACTCGTGCAGACAAAGGAAGCACAAGAAAGTAATGAAGGAAGCTGGATCTAGCGCTTACAGTGGAGATCAGTTGCTAGGTAGGTGGATTCAAGTATTACATTGTGGAGGTGAGGGATTTGGGGGCTCAAGTGCTTCTATCTATGTGTTCTACTCTCGTTTTATATTTGTGTTTCTTGATTTATCTGTGTTTGTGTGTGAAGATATATGTGGGTCGCTGTGTGCGACCACACATGCGGTGGGTGACTCACCGGAGTTGTGGTTACTCCGGTGTGGTGTTTTGTTTAGCTCTGTGTGAGCAATTGGGGAAACCCTCTGTCTCCGGTGGCGTGCAGCCGGCACATCCGAGCGTGGAAGGGGGAGGGAGAGACGGGCGCTGAGTGCGCCGGTAGCATCTCACTTCGGAAGGAGCAAAATCTGGGCAAATCAGACTGAGTGTCTGGCCCAACGACCTACGGTGGTCGTGGAGTGAGCGTCGCCTGAGGTGGCGACGGAGAGTGGCTCACTTTTGGCTGAGGTGTCGTGGGTGAAGTCGTTCTTGGGGCGGCTGTGTGCTGTTGGAATCCATCACTGGACAGGGGACGGTCGTCTGTCATGGTCGTGCGCTCTTTGGCTGAGGTGCCGCAGAGTTTGTCACGGAATGAGGATGTGGAAATCGGCGTGCTACGGCTGATGAGTTGACATCGTAGTCTTGCGATCTTCTTCTAATCTGGGTGAATGCCATAAGAAAATATAATTGATTGCTTGTTTGCATTCTGTACGCAAGAACACTCACGCACTGTATGCGGGTGTTCTTCCAAGCGGATTTAAGTAAATTTGTGAAGATTTATTATAATGTTTTTATTATTGTGTTTTGGGTGGTTGGACTAGATCAGGTGGGCCTTACATTGTATTTTACTTGAGTTGTTGGGATATTCGATTGGGCCTTACATTGGACTAGATCAATGTTTCAGTCGTAAGTTGATAATGTGGTTGGGCCTTACATTGTATTTTACTTGAGTTGTTGGGATATTCGATTGGGCTGTCCAAGGGGGAAATATATCCGGGCAGTAGGAATTTAATTTGAGTTGGGTTAAGAAATGCGTTTTGGGCCGAGAAGGGGTTCGAGTGGCCTGTACGAGTTATAAGCTGGAATTAAATTAAATGGTTGGGGCCTTTATGTTTACATGCAAATTATTGATTTTGAGTCATGTAGTCTCGAACGTTAAATACTACTGGGCTTCTAAGGAAACTCACCACCATTGTGTTTATGTGATATGCAGAGCCTGAACCAGAAGACTTGGGTCACGAGTAAGAAGTATTAGACAAGGTGCAAACGTGGGATGACTCAACTTCGTGTTTTGAACTCCTTTTGTTTTGTAATGGCACGATCATAGATTTTGCTAATATGTTATGGCGGGATGTCGTATGGAACTTTGTAGTAACTTATGAATATTCTGTAATGTTTATGGACTTTTGGGCCTTTAATTTATTCTCCGCTCAATTTAAACTATGGGCTCGGGTGAGACCACGGGCCTCACTGTCATAACGGTCTTTCTCACTCAAGGAGTGAGAATTCAGTTCGTTACATTTACTATGTTAAGGTTCATATTGTATAAACCGTAATCAATATCAACTCAACCACATGAAAACCTTAATCTAAACACAGTTTGAACAAACCACTTTGGAAAGTGGATAAACACAAGTTGGAAGCATAGTGGAAGATAAAGTTTTGACGAGAGTCAACATAAATAAATTCATGATTGAGACCTTTTCACATTCAGTTCGGAAAGTAGAAAAGCTAACTACTCAACACTACGATCTGGACTAATGGCAGCCCCAGTGCGCCAATTAGGCTTGTAGCTCAAGAGGTGATGCATGATAGTGGTTCGCTTTACCATGTTGTTGTGGGAAAATTTTCAAATATCGGATATTATGGACTTGATGATATTTCTTATGTACTGAATTCTATCTTGGCCGCCCATTGTTGATCTGACGGACAAGATTATATCACTTATGTTAAATGAGTGTTCAAATTCTGGTCGTCCACTGTTGATCCGGTGATCATGATTAAAATTCAGTATATAAAAAATATTGTCTGTCACATAGTCTCCCACACCAAAAAATTTCCAGTTCTAGTGCGTGTAAATTGAAATCACATGAAAGTGACTTGGCAGTTGGAATAGTTGCAGGACATACTTTCATATCTGTCATCACTTCACTCATTTTTGTGCAAACCAAATCTTTATCCACTTTACCATCGGAAGCGCTAAAGCGCACCCCCTCCCCAGCACCCCCAGCGCATCCTCCTCCCCAGCATCCCCAGTACCATCACCCCCATTACCATCTAACACATTAAAATTAACACAAAAAATATAAAAAACACATAAAATTAAAAAAAATAATACTATAAAAATAAAATTAATATTACGGCGGCTTAGCCCCGAAAAAATCTAAAATCCTATTTAAATATTATAAACTCAAGATCTAAATATAAACCCAAGGGCTAAATACTATAAACCTAAGGGCTAAATGCTATTTTTCTAAATTAATATTACGGCGGCTTCGCCGTCGAAAAATCTAAAACTCTATTTAAATGTTATAAACTCAAGAGTTAAATATAAACTCAAGGGCTAAATACTATAAACCCAAGGACTAAATGCTATTTTTCTAAATTAATATTACGACGGCTTCGCCGCCGAAAAATTTAAAATCCTATTTAAATATTATAAATCCAAAAGCTAAATATAAACTCAAAGGCTAAATACTATAAACCCAATGACTAAATGCGATTTTTTTAAATTTTACAAAAAATTTTAGTTTTTTTACTAATTATTTTATATTTATTACTAATTATATTATTATTATTAATAATAATATAAAACGAATTTACCATATTACCACCGCTGATGTGTCTGTTGCTGTAGCTGCCACGTCAGCGGGGGATGCGCTGGGGGTGCTGGGAAGGGGCCACTTATAGCAGTTTCGCTTTACCATGTATCACTTCTTGCATAGACTACTTACCACATTTTGCCTTTTGTTTCTCCATTTTGATCTCCTCACAATCAAAATTTTCCTCTTGGATGTCGCCTATTCACCCGCTTAGAGGCACTTAAGCGGGTGCTTAGGCTGCCTAGGCATTATACAGATCCTGACCGCACAGGGATCACACATCGTTTTCTTGAACACTAAATTTTCCATATTCTATGTGTGAGTTCTTGAACCGACCCATTCCTTATGCTCCTATATGTCCTTAGGCAAAGGGCGTGCGATACGATCCTTACCAAATACCTCATACCAATCATCATAACGATTGGTACCATGACTTACCCCAAAGAACTGACGTGTTCGTATGATCGTAGGAGTGGGCGAATGAATGCAAGAAGAGCAACTACAATGAGTTGTGGCAGCTGCGGGAGGTGTTCGTTTGCACCAAATACGGCATGGGTGCACCTGAACAAGAAGGGTATAGAGATTGGACATATGTGGTGTTGTCTCGCCACTCGTGAACGTGAGTGAGGAGTTAACACTGGGGAAGGAAACTTCAAAATTTCCAGGAAGCTAGGTTGTTATTTGGTGCAAGAATGATAATGTACATAACACTTTTTTACATAATTATGTACAAGTATAAATCGTTTTTTTAACCAGCGTTTTCTTCTTTTCTAAATCAAAAGTATCATGACTTGGTAGAATTCATGCCATTTTTTTGTCGATTTTTCTATATAAGGGAAGTGACATATGGCACTGGAAACACATCTTTGCTCTATTGCCTTACACACAGAATCAATATTGGGTCCCGAATCGCTTCGCCTCGTTCCAATCGCTTCGCCTCGTTCCAATCGCTTCGCCTCGTTCCAATCGCTGGATGCAGTGCATCTTCGACCCCCGTTGGTAAGTCTATACATATTTGATAACAAGGTTAGGTGCAAACCTCGCTATGATACTTCTTATAATGAATCTAATTTTGATAAATACTATTAAATGAGGTCCATTATGGCAATATAACTTTTAAAGCTAGATATAGAGAGACTTAAGGGGTGTTTGCAAGTTCTTGTGCTTATGCAGAAATAACTTTTTAGAAGGTCTTTTAAAAAAAGTAACTTTCATTAAAAAATTAAAAAGTGTTCGTAGAATATGCTTGTCTACAGCAAAAGTTAAAATAGAGTGTTTGCATATTATCAATTTAAAAGTTGCTTTTGTAACCTAAATTAAGCAAATAACAAAAATATCCTTCTAATGGTATTTGAGTTTAGGTATTATGAATTATTTATAAGGTTAAATTGTCTTAATTTTATGATTTTACGTATTTATAAGTATACCACAGCGAAAAGTCACAAGTCAGAAGGCAAAAGCACCTCCAGACCAGCTTTTGACTTTTGACCTTTTTTTGACTTTTCCACCGCAAAAGTCACAAGTCAGAAGACAAAAGTCAAAAATTGCAAACACTCAAAACAAACTTTTCCACCGCCAGAAGTCAAAAGCTCCCTTTTCAGAAGAGCTTCCAAACACCTACTTAACATCTTACACATAAATTTCAAAATATAACTTAAAATCCACAATCCTGTTAACGACGAGAAACCCTTAACCGACCGAATAGAAATCGAATACAAATCGAATTGCAGTGAAATCGTTTGGTGGGCCCCGCACAGAACGCACACAGGTGTGTGTTGCTGTGCTACAGAATGAACTGTTCGGTCGAAAGATTTTGGTTTGGTGTTTGTCGCTCTAGCAGCCCTCGTTAACGACAAGCTCGTAAAATAAATGCGTGCCTCAACCCAAATGTCTAGTAATAGTACTTCCAAATCCTTTCCAAAATACAGAAGTCCCAAAAAGAAATTAACACATACTCTCAAGAAAACATAACCATCTCCTTCCACCAATAATCAACCAGCTGTATCAGGGGAATGTCGCCCCTGCTCTGCAACACATTCTTCTCATCCCAATTTCATCTGCAACATGTTCTTCTCGTCTCTATCCCCTTCACAAACGACAAATCCCTTGTGAAATCCGGCCTCTATCGTCCACCTCTTGATGCTCTCACGAAACCCTTTTTGATTTCTGGATATTTTTTAACTATTGTGATTTGAAGATTAAGATTTCCGGGTTAGTGATAAGAAAATTATGGTGACAGAAGCTGAGCTATTTTGTCATTCACGGTTGCCGTCAATTGCCTCTCTTTAGTTTTGGTCCGGGTTGTGGACCGTCGGATATCAGGACCATATGGTCAGGGAGACGATATATAGGGTGAACATATGAAAATTTATGTGTAGAGGAATTTTTGTTTACAAAAAGATCGTGTATAAAATTTTACAATAATGCTAAGCTTATATAATTAAATTATACATAATTATGTATTTTAAATAATATAGTGACATTTGGCATGTTGTGGGTCCAAATCAATATAAACTAAGGCCGTGTTTAGCAAATCAGATTGATAAGGTGACTGATGACTGATAAGATGACTGATAAGGCAACTGAAGACTGATAAGGTGACTGATGAGGTGACCTGATTTAATTAGACTTGTTTCGCAAATTTACCTGATAAGATGACTGATTTTCGTAAAATAATATAAAAGACATTATTTTATGTTTTATTATATTTTTTATTAATATTCTATATCTGAATTATTATTAAATAAAAAATATTTTAAAACCAAATCAACCATACCCAGTAAATCCCGCCCTAGGCAGGGTCTGGAGAAGGTAAGATGTACGCAATTATACCCCCACCCCTCAACAGGATAGGGAGATTGTTTCCGTGGAGATCCTCAACTCGAAAGAAAAAAAATAGTAATAATCATAATACTAGTGGTAATAATAGTAATTATTATTATAAGAATAATAAAAGGAATACTCGAATATAGCAGAAATAAATTACTTACCCCACAACCGTACACTACATATATCCAAAACAAAATAAGTGCTCATGCAAATAAGGGACCAACTAAAAAGATAAAATACAATCAGGGGCAAATATCCACTAGTATATCTCGCTAATTTCTATCAGCCTAAAGGTCCATATACAAATAACTACTCTATATAGTCCTATATATCTCTAACCGTAATATGACGTCTCCAAAAGGAAGAATTGCAACAATTGATAATCTGCAGCACAGGGGGAAAGATTTTGATGAGCATCTAGTTGTTGTGTCTGGTGTGCTTTGGATGTAGAGACAATTGATCACTTGATTATTACTTGTGAACATGCACAGGATATATGGATACAAGTCTGTTCATGGTTGTAAGTAGAACCTGTAACTGAAGTCCAAGTACAACAACATTATACAGCATTCAGGAAGATTTTTAGTGGGAAGCTGGGGAGATTAATTGCACCTGCGCTATGGCAAGCAGTTGCTTGGTTCTTATGGCTCGGAGAAATAGTGTACGCTTTGAAACTGAGAGTGTTGAGGATGTACTGGATACTTCTAAGGGATTTGTGTGGCTGTGGATAAAGGCGCGATACTACAGACAACAACAACCTTGAAAGATTGGTTACATGATCCGCGAGCTTTAATTATGTAGTTCTACCATGTAAATAGTCTGATAACACCTTGTACATAATTTTTTTTGAGTTGAATGAAATCCCTTAACTAAAAAAAAATAGTACTAACATAAACTAATGTATGTAGCAACATGCATTTGCAATTTCTCACAGTTGGTAGCAACGTTGTAGGAAAATCATAAACTAAGTTGTAGAGGCTTACTTTAGTGAGTGTGGGAAGGTCCTCGTGACAGTCATTAATTAGCGTGTTTGTTAAGTGATCTGCAATGTGACCACTCCAAATGTTACTAGAATATTGAGAAAAGGTAACTGAATATTTAGAAAAGGTTCAAATAGATTTGTTACTTGTTGCACCGATCGTCGTTGGACCTGGTTCTGCTGGCAAGTCGAGGTCTACTGCAGTAATAGTGGAAAGGTCCACCGGTTGCGAGAGTTTGGTATCCGCTGCACTTAGTGAGCGGTCTGCAAGATTAGTAATAAAAACACTTAGTTCAAGTGTATAACAAAAAAATAACTGATGGATTTATTGAATGAACCTGAAGTAGGTTGACATGAGCTCTCTCTCACCTTCAGTCTGGTTCCGGATACTCTAGAACAAAGAAAGCACAAAAATTTAATCTTGACCTAAAGATCACATTATGCAATACTACTAAATGAAGTCAATTTACATTAAACTTGCGTGTAATGCCAGTGACGGTTGCACAAATCATAGAAAGTATTGTAATTTAGTGATTTGAACTCAATAGGCATCTAAACGTGAAACTGTAGGAAAGCATACATCATAAGGGGAGTTTCAGCATCACCCTCATGCTTGATTGTCCTCGTCATGTTTCCTATTCAAAACAAAAATAAATAGGCTCAACCAATACATGGGGGACCGCAAAGTCACCAATCTCGTACAAACAAAAACAAATAGGTTCAACTCAAACAAATCCATCAGATTTTAAGGGGGAAATATCAAACACAAAACATGAAAGAACAAATTCAGCATTAACTCTTGAACTTCTTTGATTGAAAGGATTACTCCAACAGTTTGGACACGTCAGATTCAAACACTCGTACATATCCATCAGAAGTAGTCCTGTTCTAGCACATGAAATGGGCATATGCAGTTTATATATGCGGAATGCAACAAAAACATATCTCAAAAGAACTCGTGCAATCAGAGGCCAATATTTCAGAGGGCTGCATAACATCAATTTAAAACGAGAAAAGTTAGTAGGACACAAATTTATTAAAACGAAACACAGAAATTGAAATTAACCTTTGATGCATATACACCCGCAGTAGCTTCGGCGACCGATATGTTAACATATTTTGTTAACATGTGTGGGCCTAAGCATTTAGATCATTAGGTGTATATATATATTTAGTCACACACGGTCACACGAT
>JAOYMZ010019540.1:0-18694 GCA_025802335.1 Pinguicula primuliflora
GGATTAGATCCAACGGCCAACATCGTCCGTTCTGGACGCTGATCATTAATCGGCACCTAAGCCGTTCTGTAGCGGAAAAAAAATTGCAGTCTCCAGAGTGTTTAATTAAAACTCACCCATCACCAATTGAGAACAATGTGTAGTCTTTAGAGTACTAGTAAATAAAATATTGTCATCGGCATGATGAGAAAATGATAAAATGAGTGAAAATATGAGCAGGAAAATAACAAAAAAAAAATACATGGCAATATATTATTGGATGATCATTAATTGTGGGGTCATTCCATAACTTATGGTATGCTGCCAAATGTGTTATTGTGCTTTTCCTGCCCAAATTTTCGCTCCTCATATCAATTTCCTCCACGATGGTGATGCCATGGAAATAGATGGAATTGTGATATATAAATCAATGAGGTGGTGATGGAGTGGATCAAACTCTTACTTGTATTAGTTTATATCCTTTGATGAATAGTCCATATAATGTAGATCAGGCTTGACCCTTTGAGGATGCCTCAAACAAGAGCGGACCTAGGAGAATTTTCTACCCTGGGCTGGCCTTGAACCATCTGGACTGTACCTAATTTCACACCGGATTGGCCTTGAAACATCATTGGGTTGGTCAAAATCGATCCAAGAAGTCCCGAACCGTCGATATATAGTTCTGCCATTGCCTCCAAAGTTCTACTTTTTTGCCTTCAGTTCATTTATGAAGTTGAGGCCCCAGGTCTGGTGGCCCTTCAGTTATGACTTATGATCTTTTGCTAAAAAAAGTTATGACTTATGATCTTTTGCTAAAAAAAGTTATGACTTATGATCAACAAATCCAACAGAATGGGCCAGCCACAGGCCTACCCATTAGCCCCCAAAACAAACTATGATATTATCAAAAGTGTAGAATAAATTGCTAGATCACAATCACTTATTTTTCGCTCATTTATTTAGCATCCAACATACACATAACCTTACTCTTGCAAAGATCCGTTAGAAACGGGGAAAAACGGTGTTTGTCTTTTTCTGTAATTGTGTGCGTGTGATTTTTCCAATGATTCACACTATTCCTCCATTTGGACCGGACTCGTTCAATGGTTGGAATGGCTCAAAGCGGTTGGACAACGAGTTTTGTGGCTTCACGATTTGGTCAGTGGACCTATGGATAGAGGAAGGAACGGATGCGTTGTCGGCCACGTCAGTACTACAGAGTGATCTCAATGTTATTTTAGACAGGGAGACAGATCCCTATGATGGTGGGTTCGTTTTGGAACTGCAACTGGCGAAGTTGTGTCCTTTTTATCACTTTCCTGGAACTTGGCATGTCTGAGATCTTGATCAACTTAATGGCCGGTGATATTGGTTAAAAAATCGTTTTTTAATAATATTCCGTCCATCTGCGGTTTCCAGAAGCCCGCAATCAGCATGGCCCTGGAGATGATGAGACCAAGTCTCCACGTTTTTGTCGAAAACAACAAAAGATAAGTAGTAGTCCCAACCCAATAATCAAACATGGCCCTTTTGATTCCCGGAAAGTGCAATATCGAGATCGGCACAAGATTTCAAGTTCTCCTCTCAATCCTTACTGTTGATGTCTCTGGTGTAGTTTCAATAACTTTCTGATGCTTTTGGTGATGGAGTCGAAGAACACAGTAGGTGGTGGTGTATCGCGTACCGGAAGAGATATGCAGCGGTATAATATCAACGGCCACCGGCAGGTTGTCGGGTTCGTATCTTTCTAATACAACGGTTCTGTACTTGTCGGAAAGCAGTTCGATGGACTGGAACTGGGTTCGTGCTAATCCTCCTCTATATCTTCCTGTTGAGCTTGTGCAGATGCATCCCGTACAGATATGCAAGATCGCGTGGATTGTGTTCGTCGTTGTCGTGGGAGGAAGAGATTGAAGTTGTTGTCATCACTTCACAAACCAAAGGAAAAGGAATGCTGTTTCCAAAGGTACAGATACGAGCAAATTTTGGGAAAAGCAAGTAATCAGCTTTCGAAACAAGGTGCAATAGAGATCTTGATTTGTATGTTTTTGAAACTTAGGGAGGTTGGGAAATGGACGAATCCATTGAAGATGCAGCACTGAGGGAAACTCTGGAGGAAGCAGGCGTCAGTGGAGATGTGGAGGTTGGTATTCTTCCTTAATTTTAAACGAAATCTAGTTACATTATTCTTCAGAAAATTTCTGATTCTGGTATTATTAGCCTTTGCTATTCTGATGTTGTTCTGGCAATTTGACTTTACAGACAAAATTAGGACAATGGAGCTTCCACAAGAAAGATGGAACTGGATACGAGTGTCACATGTTCCCATTGCTCGTAACCGAGGAACTTGATTCATGGCCTGAGAAAGATGTACGGAAAAGAATGTGGGTCAGTACAGTATAACATCTTCATGTTCTCTGTTTGGTCTGTTTCAAATTTTCTTTCCAACAGTAAATTAGTTATCATAACATGTTGTTTTTGGCAGGTAAGCATAAAAGAAGCTCGAGTCGTTTGCCAGTATTGGTGGATGAAAGAAGCCTTGGAATCATTCATCGATCGACTGCGTTCGCAGAGAGAAGAAAATGAGACGAAAACAGAGCCATTGAACAACTTTGGTGGGAAATGCTTGAGGATATGTAGCAGTCATGTATAGCAAATAGGAAGAGGAGAGCTAAGTCTATGTGTCACCGTGGGATTTGATGTTTTCGCGTTAAACAATTTCGCTTATGCGACACCAATCCTACAATGTCACATAACTGTAGCATTAACACTAGCAAGTAGCTGATGCTGTCATTTGTAGTTTACTCATAACTTTTAGTGGAAAAACCAGTCTTTTTGTGTGAAGTACAGATCGATCGGGCCGAAAGGATCTGGTTAATGAAAAGGATTATGTCTTTGAAACTTAGCAATCATGGATTAAAATACTACTGTTGCTCGGCTGTATGCCACCATCAAGCCAGGGCCCAGGATATAGTTAGTTATAAGCAACTTACTTGCTTTGCTGTTTTCTGGTGAATCGACTGTGGGCCTGTGGCTGGATTTTAAAATGCATGATGCGTTTTTCCTATCTTCAACCTATTTGTTTATTCCCTTCTTTTCAACGGTATTGATGATCAATGGGTTCCACAGGCACAGCGAAGGTTGAATGCAGGCCTAAGAGCATGGCAATGGCTTCTTTTTTTTGTTCTTTTGGACCAGTATCCATCCTTTTTCTAAGAGGACTCGTGAATCAAAAATAGAGTCCGGTAAAATTCATTGGTCCAGGAATCTGCGCAGAAGATTCCACTTAGAGTAGTGTAGAGTTGTACCCATGGCCATGGAATCAAGCTAACAAGAGTCACATGCTAGTTGGACAGGAACTGACAGCACAATTGGGTTATTGAAAAGAATAATGGTACTATATTTTCAAGATTGACATACTTTTTTTAATTTTTTATGTGACAATAATTATAATCATATATTAAAAAATAAGTATAATTATATATGGTTATGATAGATGTCAGGGTGCAGGAAATCTGGTATTCAAGGCAGTTGAGTCTGCACAAGGCTCAAGAGATGAAAACCAGCCATGAAATCTGGAGTTTGATGGCCTGTCTAGTTCTCACAGTGTTGGTGTTATGGTCTAGTTACTGCTAATGTACTATGTATCATTGTTATGCTTTCCAAAAGTTCTATAAGAACAAGTGTAATCGAAAGTAGGAATCATTCAATGAAAACAACAGCTTCTCATTGAGTCCCTTGCTGGTTTTACTTTCCAGTTCTACCAGATTCACAAACCGACATTACAATTGGGAAGAAGAAGAACTCTGCCTTAGGACAGAGGCATTCCTCCAGTCAGAAGCAAGCTCACGTAGAGTTGTCTTCTGAGATCCTCCAGGCGGTGTTTGAAGGGCCGACTACCCGTTTACGATCCCGAAGATCTGACAAGTTGGTATCAGAGCGAGGTTTAAAATTTAGGGTTTAGAATATGCCACAAATTTATAAAATATATTAAATTTTAGAATACATGTAACTATGCTCGTATGGTAACTGTATACATACCGTTACCATCCGAACATGGGGTATTTATTATTATTCTCTCTATGACAGACAACCTACCAGACCAGGTCACTGTGGTCTGTGAGACTGTATCAATAGCTGAGGTGCGCTGAGCTGTGCAGAAAACTTGGACAGCAGCAGACGCAAATGTCAAGCATGAATCGAATGAAACAGATCCGATAAACTTCTCACGCCAGAAATATTGGGTTTTCTGGGGTTGTCCGTGCAGACGGGATTGCTTCGAAATGAGGCAATTATATGTCGGACTAATACTCCTCGTCGCCGGTATCATCCTTCAATCATCCACAGCCGACATTGCCTCCGACCACCAAACTCTGGTGGCCTTACGCGCCGCCGTTGGCGGACGTGTACTGCTGCTATGGAACCTGTCAAACCCGACTCCATGTTCGTGGGATGGCGTAATTTGCTCGCCGGAGGGATCCTCCGTGACGGAGTTGCATCTACCGGGAATGGAACTCTCAGGACAGCTGCCGGCAAATTTATTCTCCAACATGACCAATTTGCAGACATTAAGTCTCCGTTATAATGCGCTAACCGGCCCACTCCCGCCGGACATGTTCGGCTCTCTCATTTCGCTGCGGAACCTCTACTTGCAGCACAACTTCTTCAATGCTGCGATACCGGAGGCTTTGTTTTCTCTAACGTCTCTCGTGAGGGTGAATTTGGCCGACAACAACTTCTCCGGCCCGATTTCGTCTTCCTTCAATAATCTGACACGATTAGGCACTCTGTACTTGCAGAACAACAAGTTATCGGGCCCGATTCCGGATTTGAATCTGCCTAGTCTGGTTCAGTTCGACGTCTCCAACAATCTTCTCACCGGACAGATTCCAAATGGGCTCTCGGGAAAACCCAAGAGGGATTTTTCCGGCAACTCGCTCTGTGGTGATCCGCTCGACCCGTGTGGAATCTTGAAGCCGAAGAAGAAACTATCCGGCGGAGCGATTGCGGGGATTATAATCGGTTCGGTTCTAGGGTTTCTCTTGATCTTGTTGCTTCTTTTCTGTTTGTGTGGAGCATTAACACGAAAGGGTGTGAGATCGCACAATGAGAAAGATATTGAGACTCCGACTCCACCGAATCATGGCACTGCCGCTGCGGCCACTGCCCCCACAAGCTTTGCTGCTGCAGTTGGGGCGAAAGAGAAAGAAATGGGTGAAGGCAGTCATGCGAATGCGTGGACCAAGGGGCTAGTTTTCTTCGGGAAACCAGGGTTGAAATTTGATTTGGATGATCTGTTGAAGGCGTCGGCTGAGGTTTTGGGGAGGGGAACGTTGGGGCCGACGTACAAGGCGGTGCTCGAAAGCGGTGTGGCCGTAGCGGTGAAGCGACTGAGGGATGTGAAAGTGGGAGAGAAGGAATTCAGGGAGAAGATGGAGGAGATTGGGAAGATGGATCATGAAAATTTGGTGCCTTTGAAGGCTCGTTACTGCAATGGGGATGAAAAGCTTCTTGTATATGACTACTTCCCGATGGGGAGCTTATCAGCTCTATTACATGGTAAACGTTTGCTCGAAAGCCTAGATTTACACATTTTTGTTTCATTCCTTTCCTGTTCCAAACTTGAGAAATTTTATGGTGATGCAGATAAATGAACTTAGGTACAGAATTATAATTATTGTCGTTGATTCGCAACACTTGAATGGGTAGGAATAAAAGTCTGAACCTAATATCATTCATCTGGATTTATACCTGACAATTTGTTGATCATCTTGGAGAAATTTTATGGTGATCATCTTCAAGTTGTTGGTTTTCCACATTTGCAGGAACCAAGGGAACTGGCCGGACACCATTGAACTGGGAGTCACGGGCCACAATAGCCCTTGGTGCATCCCGTGGGATTTCATATCTTCACTCACAAGGCACAACAGTTTCCCACGGCAGCATTAAGTCTTCAAACATTCTCCTGACTGAAGGATACGAGCCTCGGGTTTCTGACCTCGGTCTCGCTCAGTTGGCTGCTCCGGCTGTCACTCCCACCCGGGTGGCTGGATACCGAGCCCCTGAGGTGACTGATCCGCGTAAAATCTCGCACAAAGCAGATGTCTACAGCTTTGGCGTATTGCTTTTAGAATTACTGACGGGCAAGTCCCCGACTCACTCTCTGATGAATGAAGAGGGTATTGATCTCCCACGATGGGTCCGGTCCGTTGTGCGTGAGGAGTGGACAGCTGAGGTTTTCGATCTCGAACTGCTCCGGTATCAAAGCGCGGAGGAGGAAATGGTCCAGCTATTGCAGCTTGCTGTGGACTGCACCGGTCAGTATCCAGACAGCCGTCCTTCCATGGCAGAGGTTGTAAGAAAGATCGAAGAGGTCATTGATTCCAATGCTAATGGTGTGGATGTTTTAAGCTAGAGACCAAAGTTCATTCAAGATTGAAAAGGTTCAGGTACAGAAGATGGTGATTTGCTTGTTCTCTTCATTATTCCACTTGCATTACATTATCTACAGTGTTCTTTGTAATCCCTTTTAGCTCATTGTTACATTGAACTGTTACACGTTTTCTGCCATTTTAGGATGCAACTGCATCCCATTTTACAATTCATTTGATTCAATCGATCATGTGTCTCTGTATCAATTGTGGTAGGTACTAAACCAACAGCGCACCAGTGATGTTATGCTGTCTGTTTCTTATAAAAACATGAAGTAAAATGTGCAATTAAACCAACTCAAAATCTAGGTTCGAGAATGAGGTCGTTTAGGATGTCGTCCTCGGTCTTACCTGCATTCTCGCTTAAACCGCTTATAAGCCCGCTTAAACACCTGCCCCCTAAGTGCTGAGCAAACCCCGTCTGCCTAACGTTTTTTCGAACACCAATCAAAATAGACATTTCGAGTGATGAGAATGAGACAAGTTGGTTCAACAGCTTGTTAAAAATTATGTGATTGTTGTGAAAGAGCTTCTGACTCGTCAATCTTATTCCCGAGGATAAGTAAAGGAATCCCACCTGATGAATGCTTACTCAAGAGATCATGCAATTCACTACGGGAGACAAGGATGCTATCTCCATCTGCAGCATCAACAACATATCTGCCATGAGCAAGAGAACAAGAGTAGACTCTAAATGTAAGGATAGATTGTGCCAAAAAGTGCAAACAAGGAACTAGACTCAAACTCGGTTAGTGAAGTAGATCAATAAATTAGCTTATCTAGATAAAAATAAAAGATGGAAGAAATTTAGGGCTGAACCATATTTGGTTCCAACTGCTACTGTGTCAAAATCCCAAAATACTAAATTTTCTATATTTCCAAGTCGTTCCCTTAACGGATAGGCCAGTACTACAGTTGCAAATTTAGAGACCTCAAGATAACCAGGTCACCTAGATCATGTTTCAACATATTGGAGACCATAATCTACATAATCAACTCACTCACAGCGATGGTATTTACCAAGGATGTCTTTCCTGGATTCTGAAGACCAACAATGGAGAGTTCCATCTCCTTTTTGAAAAATAAACTGACATCAAACAGAATCAATATAGAGAGATTTGCCAAGATGCACATTAACAAAAAATGGTGATCTAAACCTAGTGATGAATAAGGCACAGCATCATAACCAAACGTAGTGTAAGGCTCGAGAAAAGTAATATTGTTGTACTATTCCAAAATGGCAGCAGGGCCTAATAACAGACACGATACACATAAAAGTATTCAGCAACCACATAAATATTAGAGTTAATCAAGAGATGTTAAAAATACTATAACCCACCACCTTTTAACACCACTTTTATACCAATCATATATCAACCAATTGTATGTTAAAAAATCCAAAAGGATAATGTTTGACTGAATTTTACACCCAATAAGCATATCTGATTTACACCTAAACACCACTTCATATTCATTTGAGATAAAGTCGAGACCTTTAATAAATAGAATAATCTAAAGCCTTGACTTTGATAGAATATAGAATATCTATATTATAAAGCTAGAGTGGTCAACTTAAGTTTTGTAAAAAATTTGTGAATGAAACGACACATGTCAATTAAACCAAATCAAATTGGTGGAAAGAAAGAAAAAGAAAAGAAAGAAAAAGAAAGAATAAGAAAGGAAAAGAATAAGAAAGAAAAAAAAAGAAAAGAAAGAAAAAAAAATAAAAATAAAGAAAAATAAAGAAAAAAAAAGGAAAAAAAGAAAAGAGAAAAATGAAAACGAACAAAACCACATCTCCCACACAGGTAATTTTACGCACGATAATTTTACGCACCAGTGGCTTCAGCCACAGGCGATTCACTAGTCTATTAATAAAGATACGGCAGGTTTCCGTCACCTTGCCTCTAACACCGTTAGCTTCATAATTTGTTTTTTTTTTCTCTCTCTCTCCTGCTTATTGTTAAAAAAAATTTATCTGGCGCATCGCTCATCGTTTTTCGAAATGGAGTCCGTTATAATTATTAGCACTTCGTGCGCTTTCATATGACATGCAACTTCATATAATTTCGACATACTTATCATGTTAGCCGTAGTATTAACTCCAGACATAGATCATTTTACATGCCAATGACTAGTCACGTGCAATATTCTAGTTTGTATTAATGCCTAAAATATGTACATAATTATATAAATGAGTAAAACTCACCACTTGCCAAAAAAATACATATCAAGTAAAATTAAGACGGATCATCCATCTGACTATGGAATGCGAGAAATTACATTTTTTCTCTACTGCTTTAAACAGGCCATATCCATACAGTCTTCAAAAATCCTTTTGTTCTTGATGCTCAGACTTTTCAATTGGCAGTGGCCCAAATTGAGCCCCAAAAGATCCTCATACTTTTTTTTTAATAAGGAGTATTATTTTATTACAAAACAACCGAGTACGTACAGACCAAGGTTTCAAACCTTGCATAAACAAGTGAGCTTTCAAAGTCATCTAGCAGAAACCCGCTATAAAATATTCACTAGTTATCTTAGTTTCTCTAAACTAAGTCCCATGGGGTCGAAATGCAAAAAATAGTCCAGAAATTAGTGATGGCAATATGAACCAATCTGACATTTATATTCTGTGTTTGGGATACGTTGAGCCTACATCAATAACAATGCTGAAGCTTTAACAGTGCACTCTACATCCTCCAAACTTTCACTATCAAAACATACGTTATTTTTCTCTTTCCAGGTGTACCACACCGTTCGTGCCAAAGGGCTTTCCATAATTCTCTTCCACCTGGACCCTTCAGTATGTGAAGGTGTTGTTTGAAATGCAGTTAAGGATCCACTACATTTGGAATATGCAGGGCCGTCCCTGGGGTCCGGTATGCCCTAACCGACCCCCTAACCGGATGCCTCATTTAAAAAATAATAATAAATAAAATAAAATAAAACAAACCTAAAATACAATACATATTTTAGCACAATCCGATCATATTAAGGAAAACAACTTCGTTGTGCATTAACCAAGGCAAATTCGGCAATCAAGTCGTCATAATTTAAGCTATCCAACAGCTCATGCTCAATCGAGATCATAGCCAATCCACTTAATATTTCTTGTGACATTGTAGTCCGGAAGTAAGTTTTGATCAACTTAACTTTGAAAAGTTCCTCTCGGCCGAAGCAACGGTAATGGATATAGTCAAAAAAATTCGATAAGCTACCCATACCATTCGGAATGCACCATCCTCCCAATAAGACCTTACAAAATCAAGTATGTTAGTCAATTTTGTTACATAAAAATAAAATAATGAAAAGAAATAAATGATAAATGAGTAATACACCCCTACAAAAAATATATTACGTCAATATGGTTGGTAGAAAAAAAAACAAATGAATTACCTTATAAAAAAATGAGTTACCGTATTTTCTTGAAAAAATGAATCTAAAGGGGATAATTTTTTTGGGTATGTGAACAAAAAGGGTAGAAATGTACTTTGTATATGAAAATATAATAACTGGACACAACAAACGAGACGTTTTATTTGTCATCCTCATTCTCTCTCATCGTCACCACTATCATCTCTTTCTTCCCCATTCTTTTTCTCCCATTTTTTTGCCTGCAAATTTTTTTCAAGCAAGTTTTATGATATGTACCCTCTACCTCCGCCCCTGCCAGTAAAAAGTTTGATGCCCTAGTCGGATGCCCCTGCCTAACCGGATGCCCTAGTCGGCCGGCTCACTGGGCTTACCCCAGGGCCGGCCCTGGGAATATGTTGCCTTCCGAACCATTTTTATATACCCTATAAAATCTCTTTAGCATGTGCACACTGAAAGAATAGATGTCTCAATATCTCAGTCGTTTCTCCACATCATATACACCTAATTTGATATTCAGAGATTGAGACTCCTTGTTTGGACAGGTTGTGTGTAGTTTGAACCCTACATGTGAGTAATTTTCAAGCGAAAACTTGCACACTTCTTGGGGCTAACTTCCCCATACTTTAGCTAGTCATTTTCTTTCTATGTCAGTCGGAACCGTTGCCTTCTCGTGCAGTTGTTTGCTTAAGACAATATATATTCCAGTAAGTCCTGCTGTCCACGTTAGTCTATCAAATGCTTCTTAAAAGCGGTTGAATGATGCAACGAGTTCCATCAGTTAGTGAAGCAAACCGTGCATCACAGCGCAAGGTTTACCTGTCTCATCTCCTTGGAGTCAGCTGGAAAACTCTCAAGAAGGGGAATTCTCCCAAGAACTCAAGAAATATAGGCTTGTTTTATTCAATCTTCAAATTTTGTTACAACTTTGTAATCTGCTCTATTTATAGTAGAGCTTACATCTTCATTAACTAAGATAGCTATCAAGCCTAGGAAATACAAAATGACTTGCTTGGGAAAGACTTAAACAAAATGACATCCAATGTACTTGACCAATTGATTTAACCTCCTTACTTACTCCTCTTGCACCCCCGTTTATGTGCGTCAGCTAAATCCCAGAATGTAGCAGCTACAGTTGCTGCATTAGTCTTCCTTGGTACATCAGCTCCCAAGGAAGAATTCGACCTCGAATTGGAACCGTTGTGACTGTCCGTTTGATCGCCATAATATGGAAATAGGTAATTCACATAGAAAATGTCTGTTGTTTTGATATGGCTGGACAAGTGGAGATGGTAGCAATTGGGATTGATCTTCTCCAAAACATCCAGAGGCCCGATTATTCGAGCAACTAACTTGTGATATTCCCCGGTTGGATAATGCTCCTTTGTAAGGATAGCCCACACATAGTCGTTGATTTCAAACTCCAACAAGCGACGTCTCATATCTGCTAACTGCTTGTACCCCGCTGTGGCTTGATGCAGATTCTTCACTACTGATTGATGAATATCATTAAATTTATCCATGAAGTCACTAACGCCACCATGGGGAGGGAGAGTATCAGGCAAGGCAATCAGGTCCACCGGAGCTCACAGCACTACCTAATACACTACTTGAAACGGGCTAAACCCAGTGCTTCTGTTTAGGGCATGATTATCTGCAAACTCAGTTTGACTTAACTGAGCATCCCAACTCTTAGGATTAGAACCCACCAAGCTTTGCAGTAGGTTGCCAAGTGAACGATTAACGACCTCTGTTTTCCCATCGGTCTGGGATGGTATGTGCTGCTGAAATTCAGTTTTGTTTCCACCAAACACCACAAACTGCGACGGAAATGGCTGCAAAATCGTGTATCGCGATCAGACACGATAATGAGCAGCAGGCCATGAAGTCGGTATACTTCCTGAAAAAACAACTGGGCGACCTTGCTGGCATCCATAGTTTTCTTGCACGCGATAAAATTTCGAGAATCTATCCACCACGATGAAGATTGAATCAAATCCTCTCTGCATGCGAGGAAGTCCCAACACAAAGTCCATACTCAGATCAATCCACAGCTGAGTTGGAATAGGTAGGGGTAAGTATAATCCTGCATTAGACGCTGCTCCTCTCGTAACTTGATAAACATGACAGCAATGAACATATCTTTGCACTTCCCAGCGTAAATAAGGCCAATAATAGGACTGTGCAATAAATGCCAATGTACGGAACTGCCTGATGTGCCCTTCATTGTGTATCTCAGCCACAATATGTTCCATCAGACTACCTTCCAAAATACACAGTTGTTGCCCCCGAAATAGGAAGCCATTTAGTACTACAAATTTTCCTTGCTTGGGATCCAGCGCTTGCTTGTAAATAGGCCCAAAGTACGAATCCTCGAGCAATAGAGTTTTGAATGATTCAAATCCCAGTACTCTCACACTCATATGAGTTAGCAAAGATTGTTGCCTGCTGAGCGCGTCGGCGACCTTATTGCTGATTCCAGATTGATGTCGCACAACAAATGTGAAGTATTGCAAATATGAAAACCAGGCAGCATGGTAGGGTGAGATCTTGTCCTGTTTGTGCATACACTTGAGGGCCTCATGATCTGTGAAAAGTACAAACTCCTTGTGGAATAAGTAGTATCGCCAGTGTTTTATCGCCTGAACCACACGTATAACTCGATGTTGTAGGCACTATAGTTTTGTCAGGATCTTGATATTTTTCACTAAAATAGGTGATTGCTCGTCCTTCCTGGCTTAAGACTGCCCCTATTCCAATTTGGGAGGCGTGACTATTTAACTCAAATGGTTAGGCAAAATCGGGGAAAATGAGCGTGAGAGCTGAACAAAGCTTTTTCTTGATTGTTTGAAAGGCACATTCTTCGTTTGAAGTCCAGTTATAATGTTGTCTTTCATACAATCGGTCATTGGGCCGGCTAATGAGCTAAAATGAGGTATGATAAAACGAAGCTAAACCATGGAAACTTCGCACATCAGGTATTTTCTCAAGATCACTCATAATCCATCAGCACTCACTAGATACCCCAGAAATGTAACTTCTTGCATAAACAGGGAACATTTGTGCTCGGCACAAAATAGTTTCTCCTCCCTCAACGTGAGCAAAACAGGCCTCAAATGTTCAAGTGTTCCTCCTTATACTTACTAAAAATCAATATGTCATCGAAGTAGACTACAAAAAAATGGCCAATAAAAGGTCTCAATACTTGATTCATCATCCACATAAACGTGCTAGGCACATTGGAGAGACCAAAGGGCATTACGAGTCATTCAAACAATCCTTCCCTCATCTTGAAGGTGGTTTTTCATTCATCTTCGGGCCTTATGCAGACTTGGTGATATCCACTTTTGAGGTCAAGCTTGGAAAATATGGCAACCCCAGTTAATTGATCCAATAAATCATCCAAGTAGGGAATGGAGAAGTAATACCTGATGGTGATTTTATTGATCGCTCGGTTGTCTATGCACATTCACCAGGAATTATGCTTTATGGGTATGAGCAGGGCTGGAACTACACCGGGACTGAGACTAGCTCACACCATGCCTTTCTGGATCAATTTCTCTACCTAGTGCCTTAATTCTTCATGTTCCTGTAGGCTCATTTGATAATGTGGTCTGTTGGGCAGTGGGCATTGGGTTCCAGATCAATGTGATGTTGTACAGCTCTCAGGCAAAGCAGACCATCCAATAACTCTTGTGGAAAAACGTCCACAAATTCAATGAGGATGACTTCACTTTTGGGGTTACTTCACTTTTGGGGTTATCCGTATCAGATCCTGCGCTGCTCAACTTTCCTACTAGGACATAATAGTGTTGCTCCTTCTTCAATTCTGCACAAAAACGAGACAAAGTTAAGAGTTTGGTGACTCTAATTTCAGGTGCATCGACTTTGGGTGGACTAGGGGCTAACGTGACGCAGACATTATCGAAGAAGAAGTTGTATGTGTTCATCCTTCCATCATGTGTTACCTGCCGGTCAAATTACTAGAGTCGTCCCAATAATAAATGGCAGGCATCCATTTTCAGCATGTCGCACCAAATATATTCAATATACCTTTTGCCGATGGAGAAGGTGACCCGAGCCCGCAGGTTAACTGCCAATTCACCTCCTTTCTTCAACCATGATAGTTTGTAGAGAATGGGATGTGTTTCCATCGACAAGTTTAATTTTTCCACGACTTTAGTGGAGACGAGATTTTTAAAGCTACCTCAGTCGATCATGAAACGGCAGACCTTTCCGTCGATTGTACAAGTGGAAGCAAAAATGTTTCTGTGCAACCAGTCATTGTTTGCCCCTTTTGGCACCAGACAGATACGCCGTGAAACCAGCACGAGTCCTATATCTCCTTCTTCAATTTCCTTTTGATAATCATCGAATATGGGCAGAGTTTTGTTTTGGGCTTCGTTTACTTCAGTGGGCTCATCTATCGTTTCGGCCACCAAAACCTGTTTGCCCATCTTTTTGCACTCATATTGTCGATGGCCCAACTCGCCACATCCAAAACATTTCACTACTCTAGTTGGTGCTCGGGAATTACTAGCTCTGGTCGAATTGGGACCGTTCTTGCCGGTGGGTTACCAGTTCAATATTGCTGGGACTAGAGGAGTAGATCCAAAGGGATGCCTCAATTGCTTTTCGACCGTCAATGCTCCCTGGTAGGCAATTGCGACATTCATCAGATCAAATAAATTGACCATCTCCTTAATTTGTATGCGCAACCCCCCCAATGTATTGGGATACCATTTGCTCTTCTCCTCCCATCAAATCCACTCTTACAATCAAGGCATAAAACTTCGAGGTGTATTCTTCCACAGTACGAGTGCCTTGCCAGAGATTTTGCAAACCTATAACTCATCATCTGGTGATAATTGTGAGGTAAGAAGGTTTCACGCATATGTTTCTTCATCTTTTCCCACGTCTCGATTTTGGATTTTTCGGATCGACTTCAGCTTAATTTCACTTGATGCCACTAGGACAGTGCCTGCTCTTTTAATTGGGATGCAATTAGGGCGACACGCTTGTGTTTTGGAACATCCTTCAACTCAAAAATTTGATCCACAATGAGGAGACAGTCCACAAACTCCTCAGCTTGCAGGGTACCATGAAATTTGGGGACTTCTGTGTGCATTCCAGATTCCCATCGTGAGTTATTTTCCCATTTTGCGATAGGCACGATGGGTCGTTCATATGCCTCATTGTACAATTCGTCAAACTTATCTTCTTCGACTGCAGGCGGTGTTTTACCCCAGGGATTGATGATGTCCAAACGTTGTCTTAGTTCATCAATTAAAGGAACAAATCGAGATTCGAACAGATGCTCCAAATGCTCACCTATAATCCAATCTACTTCGGCACGAATGGTGGCCATGTTGTCACATTCGTGAACTTCATTCATACGAGCATAACGCTGCTTTGGAGGCATGACACCGACGGCCGCAGGATAATTTGTTTGCTCCGATAACAACTGAAGCAAACCGTGCACCGCAGTACAAGGTTTACCTGTCTCGTCTCATTGGAGTCAGCTGGGAAACTCTCAAGAAAGGGAATTCTCACAAGAACTCAATAAATATAGGCTTGTTTTATTCAATCTTCAAATTGTCTTACAACTTTGTAATCTACTCTATTTATAGTAGAGCTTACATCTTCATTAATAAGACAACTATCAAGCATAGGAAATACAAAATGACTTGCTTGGGAAAGACATAAACAGAATTTGAAGGTCATCAAATGAACTTGACCAACTAATTTAACCTCCTTACTTACTCCTCTTTGCCCTGGTTTACGTGCATCAGCTAAATTCCAGAATGTAGCAGCTAGAGTAGCAACATTGGTCTTACCCGGTACATCAGCTAGTTTATCTTCTCCTCTCCCCATGATCAGAGGTTTCTCCTAAATTATATGTTCCATACAACTTCATCATTCACTACTGCATAAAAGTATGCTACTTGTCCATTTTTCTCTGTAGTCGGACGATATAGTGTTGGGAACATTTTTGCCAAATTTCCATCCTCCAGCCAATTCATCCTCCAGAATAGTTCCTTGTCTCCCTTGCTTATCACACATCTCGTATTCTCTTTCAGAAGGTTTCCTTGTGTAGCACCTGCTAAACGTCTTCCCATACCCATGAGACATGATCTGGAAGGGTGAGCGGTTGCATATCTACCATGTTTTCTGCTTCAGCAAAGTATTTGTATTGAGTATCTGCAGCCAAAGGTCTTTGTCTTCAGTTTTTCATCTCCAGCTCCACTTCTGTAACAAAGCTTTTTTCATAATTTTAAGGTCCTTCAATCTGAGTCCGCCCTTCTTGATCTCTAGGCACATATCGCTCCATTTTATCAGTGGATAGGTTGCTTATGAACATCATTCTTCCTCCATAGAAACTTGCTCAAAATCTGTACCATTCTTTTTAATACCTTCTTGGAAGCCTTAAAAACAGACAAGATAGACAGTGAGGGTGGTCAGTAGAGATCTTATAATAGTTATGTGACCTGCAAATGATAGACAACGGTGATCCCATCTGCTCAGTCTTCCCTACATATGCTCTAGCACTCTTTCCAAAAGCTTTAGCCTACGAGGGTAGTTGCTCAAGGGAATTCCCATATATTGAAATGGTATCTTTACCTGCAAATAATGTAAACTCATAGAAGAATCGAATAGAAAATTGGCAGTTATGTTCACCCCAAAGAGTTGGCTCTTTGAGAAATTTATCGTCAACCCTAAAATCAATCAGAAGATCTGTAAGATCCTTTTTGTTGCCTTACCATAGTCCTTCGAACATTCCACAAATAGTAATGTATCATCCACGTATGGAAGGTTGGAACTTTCAAGGTTTCCCACTATTGCACCTCAGATAATGTTTAATTCTTTAGCTTTTTGCATTAGCATGTGCAAACCTTCCACTACTATTAAGAACAATATGGGGCTTAATGAATCTCCTTGTTGTAGACCTCTCTTAGGTTAAAGGATCCAGAGAAACTTCCATTAATCTTGATCGTGGCATGAGCTGTGGTCATACATTCCCGCATCCACCTTATCCAAGTTTCACAAAAACTCACCTTATACATCACCGAGAACAAAAAATTCCAGCTAATTGAATCAAATGCCCGAGTGAATCCACTTTAAAGAGCCGTAGCTATTTCTTTTTGTGTTTGTAATAGAGTATGACCTCATTTGAAGCAAATACTCCATCCAGAATCTGGTGTCCCTTAATAAAACCAGACTGATGTTGAGATATAATTAAGGTCATCACCTTACGTAGCCTTGCTGATAACAGCTTTGACAGAATTTTATACGCACATCCAACTAAAGAGATAGGGAGGAAATGTTCAGTTCTGATTGGATTCTGTATTTTTGGAGCTAGGGTAATCACCGTAGCGTTCATACCTAAGATAATCGTCCCATACTATGAAATTCGTTTATGAAAGCAACAAAGTCATCCTTCATTACTTCCCAATTCTTTTGGATGAAAATGAACCTGAAACCATATGCTCTGGACTCTTATAGGGACCACAGCTCCATACTACATCCCTTATTTCCTCAATCAAGAACTATGCAATCAGTTCCTGGTTTTGTAAATCACTGACCATCTGCCTCGCCTCCAAGTTTAGAGAAGGCCTCTGGCAACCTTTCTCTGCGTATTGCCTTGAGAAATAGTCGTTGATAGCTTCTTTAACATCCTCAACACTCTCCACTCATTGCTCCTCCACTATTAATCCTCTGATATTTCTCATTCCCCTGTTAGATTTCAGCCGTGCCTGAAAATATTTGGTGTTACCATCTCTATCTTTAATCTATTTAGATCTGGCTTTCTGAAATAATAGTTTCTCGTGAGCAAGATTAGCTCTTGGAAGTTTCAACCACATATCTCTCTTCTGTATTACCTCTTCTGGTTCCAGCACTCTCTCTTCCGGTAACACATCATAATTTGTCAGCTCTAATTGAAGACATTCTATCTTTCTCTACGTCTTCCCATACTGTGTGTTGTTCTATTAAGACAATACTGATACTTATCAGGCCAAGTATTCATCCATGGCTCCGTGAATAGGTATTAGTCAAGACTACTCCAACAAGAACCCCTTCCGTTGTAGAATGTAAACCTCCTATGTTGTATAGGCATATCTACTAGTCTTGATTCGTGAATGAAGTTGTTAAATTCAGACATATCTCTCACCTCAGGAGGCACTCTACTCTGTCTTTCCTCTATTGATCTGATGGAGTTAAAGTCACTTGCTAGACACCATCTAGCAATTGATTGAGCTCCCAACATTGCCCTTAGACGTCCCGATAGCACACTTTTCTTAGGTAACAGGTTAGATGGGTATATACTGAGCAGATTGATCTCCAATTTTTCATGACTATACAGCCTAGAAATGCCTATCAGACCTTCCTTCTTCCATGCATTGGTCATTGTAAAGGTTTCCTTGCTCTAAATAATTAGGATTACTCCAGAGTCGACGTTCCTATGTACCCACTTGAAATCCTCGACCGACCATAGTGTTTTCACTTTCCTATTTTACATCTCTTCCTTGCAGACAACACATAGCGATTTTTTATGACCGAATTAGATTCTTTGTTGTTGCACACTTTGATCTCCTTCCAAGACCACAAATATTTATAGGATTTTAATTTATTTAGCAGCAATGCTGCCGAAAGCAAAATCGTAAATTGTTTCTTAATCATATTGATATGAGGATTACAAAATCGGTGATAAACTTTAATATCCGCCAAAAATGTTGTGACCAAAATCATTAAAACTTCAAAACGTAAACTAAATAAAGATATAAAACCAAACCAAACCAAACATACCCAGTAAATCCCGCCCCTAAGCAGGGCCTGGGGAGGGTAAGATGTACGCAATCATACCCCCACCCCTCGACAGGATGGAGAGATTGTTTCCGTGGAGACCCTCA